>ML810386.1:198172-215950 GCA_009831015.1 Picea engelmannii
ATGGAGAAATTAGAAGTGGGTTAACCCTAAACTAAGGAAAGTGGGCCAAGTGACCTAGAAGATGTTTTTAAGGAAGCTACTTGGAGAGTATAAATAAGAGGAAAGGCTCTCTCATTTTAATCACACTTGATCATATTGAATATCTATAGGTGTATGAGGTAACCAAGGATATCTAAGCCTAATTTCTAAAGGAAGGTGAAGAAAACAAGGCCGAAATGCAAGGAAGGATAAATTCTTTTGATGGTGCTTTCTAAGGTATGTTATTTACAGGTCATCTCACCATTTTCGCTATAAATTTTTTTCTATAATGATTTAGACTGTGAAATTGCTATGAAATTGCGAAAACATACCCAAGTATCTATGGTAAACAATTCCTCTTGTGGGTCATTTTATTTTGGGAGTTACACTCCGTGAAAAATAGGGTTTGTGGCTAGTCTTGAAACTAGTCAAAAACAAATGTTTCGGGTAAAAACGTCATGAATTCTTCATAACAGATCCAAATTTAGTGATACCAAATGTGTTGGTTAGGGTACAGTCTTTAGTATTCTATGTAACATTTTTAGATCAATTCAATGAATATTTTGTACGGGGCACACTCTACAAGGTAGCTCACACTCTACAAGGTAGCTCTCTAGAATACGTCAGAATTTAGAAAGGTATGCCATTTTTGCTATAACTCCTTTTCTGAGAGATTCCAAGTAGTGACACCTGGAGGAATTTCATAAAACACACTTAATAACATTTTATATCATTTTCATATCTTTATACAATACAGGTTCAAAGTTATGATTACTTCAAGTTAGGGTCGTTGACTAATCCAAAACTAGGCATGTGAGACTAAAGAGAAGTTTGATGAAAATGCTAGTCTCTTGTTGTTAAAGTTAAAGAAGGTTTGCAGGAATGTGATCATATACACCAGGTCTATTACAAAGCTACAAATAATATTTGGATGATGAAATTGATGAGGGCTTTTGGTTGAGGTACATATTGAGTACATGGTTGAGACAAGTAGTTGATGAGTTGGCACATAGATAAGGCGTATAATTGATGATGTTGGTACATATTGATGAGTCATAGTTGATGAGTAGTTGATATATGATTGGTACATACTTGGTACATGGTTGGAGGCACTTGTTAGTAGTATTGTTGACATATGGTTTATGGATGATGCATTATACTTGTATTATCAGAAGCACATATTGATCTTGGTGATGATTATGAGTTTTTGTGTTATACTTGGTTGATGCACATCTTTGAGAGTTGTCTTGGTGATTGATATTGGTGAGTAGATCGGATTTGGTTGATAAAATTGATGAGACAGGTGGTTGTGATAGGTTGCTTGGACAAGTTGTCGTGACAAGTTGTTGTGATAGGTTATTTATACAGGTTTGGTGCATGGTTGATGCACTTGTTCATGGTACAGGTTGAGGTACAGGTTGGTGCATGGTTGATGCACTTGTTTATGGCACAGGTTGATTACAGTTTGGTTGGTAGAGGTTGGTGCATGGTTGATGCACTTTTTTATGGTACAGGTTGATATCATATTGAGGTATAGGTTGGTGCATGGTTGATGCAATTGTTTATGGTATAGGTTGATTACAGGTTGAGGTACAGTTTGGTGCATGGTTGATGAACTTGTTTATGGTATAGGTTGATTACAGGTTGAGGTACAGGTTGATGCATGGTTGATGCATGGTACAAGGTTTTTGGTACAGGTTTACAGCGGTATATGTCACAGTGATAGTGTGACAGTGGTTCCATCATTATACTTCTACTTCAGGGAGGTTGGATGGCGCAAGGACAGGTGGTTGTAGCCACCTTTCGGTTGTATCTGGAGAACATAGGGGGTTGTAGCCAGAGAATTGGGGATATGGAGCTTCCCTTAGGGTGTATCTTGAGAAAATAGGGGGTTGGAGCCTCCTTCCAGTTGCAGCTTGAAAACAAAGGAAGTTGTTTCTTCCAATGAATGTAATTCTTCAAGACATATAAGAAAAAACATTCTGTGGTTTTCTCCCACTTTGGGTTTCTATGTAAAACACTAGTGTACTATGTATGTTTATGACTATTCATTTGTTCATTGTTTATTTAATCTGCAGTTATTGGATGATAATGCTACATTGATATAGCACTTGGATTATATGGTTAAAAAGGATTAAATTTGTCTATTATTGATTCACCCCCCTCTCAGTAATCCAACAATTGGTATCAGAGCGAGGCTCCTTCAGGAAACATTTTAACCACTGGAAGGATATCATGGATTATTCTGGGAATGGAGTACCAATGTTTAATGGTCAGAATGGTTTTAAGTATGAGATTTGGAGTAGAAGGATGGACGTATTTTTACAAGAACAGGGACATTATATTTGGCTATCATTTGTTACATGATATGATAGTTCAAAAAGGGAAAAGACTGCAACCAAGAAGGAATTGAAGAAGAATAACACAATATCAATGGATTTCATTTGGGAAGGATTACCTAAACCGGTAAGAGAAAAGGTTGGTAAATGTTCATCAACGAAAGAACTTTGGGATAAGTTACATGAAATATATTCTTCACCCATCGCAGATTCAAAAAATGCCAAAGAAGATGCAGATACAGAACAAGAAGAAAGATGCTCATCATGTCAGACAGATTCATAAGAGGAAGAGAATGATGAAGAAGAAGTTGATTACAAATAAAAATTGATCAGTGCAATTAAATATCTAAGGAAAAAAAGAGAAGAAGACAATTCATCCAAGAAAGAATTGATGAAGAAAAAGAAAAGTGTTCAAGGTTCTGAAAAGGATCAGTAGGTCATCAAGAATTTAAGAGCTCAACTAGAAGAGGTCAGAAGAATTGAAGAACTCTATAATATCAAAAGAAATGTTTAGAAGCCAACATAGCAACAAAAGAGGAAGAACCAGAAAAGAGAGAAAATGTATTGATGGATCATCTCAAGAAAAGAACCAATGACTTAAACCAACTTGAGGAAGAGTTTAGTCAAGAAGAGAAAAGACTAGAAGAAGAAATAATTACATTGAAAATCCAACTTGAAGAAGAAAATAGAACAGAAGAGGCCATGAAGTCTCAAATAATGAAGAAAGAAGAAGAGGTTGAGAATCTTGAAGAAGAAGTTGTCACACTAAGAGTCAAAATTGTCAAGCTCAACAAGAACGTTGAAGAGACAGAAACATCCACATCAATTTTAGAGAATGAAGAGAAGCACTCTACATTGCTAGAAAAGAAGAATGAAGAAAATAGAAAGAGTTATGCAGAAGTACTCAAGGGAAGCAATAATGGTCAACCAGAATATAAGAAAACTATTGAAGATACTTCTTCAAGAATACCATCCATGTTCAAGCCACAAGGAAGCTTCAATCATGATCATGATCAGTCAAGGAAAAGATTAAGAAGGACTACGCAACAAAGAAGATCATTCACTCCCAGGTATGAAAATTTATTTTATGGTCTTTGTTTTTATTGTACTAACTTTGGACATAAGGTTGCAGATTGCAGGGATTATAAAAGAAATGCTCAAGCAAACCATGCCTATGTGGTCGCACGTAACATTGAGTGTTACAAATGTCATAACTATGGACACATAGCCAGTGATTTTAGAATCATGATCAATACTTCCATGAAAGAGAATACTGATATCAGAGATAAGAAATTATGGATAAGAAAATAGTAAGAACATGTGAACAAAGACCAGGTACCAGAGATCGCAAGATTGGCAATAAAACGAGATGAAGAAAATTCTACAGAGAAAAGGAAAGATGTCATATACATAAAGGTTTGGAAAATAAATGAAAGAAAGGATGGAAAGGTAAATAAGGAACAAGTTCAAGAGATTGTACTTTTAGTCATTGTAGTGAAAGATGAATCCATAGATAGAAAGAAAGAAGTTAGAGCTCAAAGAGATAATAAATCTACCAATGAAGATGATGCTGAATACACATCAGAGAAGGAATTGTTCTAAGCCATCCGTCTTAGAGAATCCCAAGTAATATGAATATTAGATAGGGCGAGTCTATGCAATAACTGTGACAGGACAAAGAACCATCCTTCGAGCAACTTGCAGATTTTGAGAAGATAGATTTATAGAAATCAGTTAGCAGAAGTACAATTTGATAGATTAATCAAGACTTTATGATAGTATAGTGATAAATGGGTCAGCATTATAGACAATTGCACAAGTAGAGTCTTGGACAGTATGGACAGAGATGGATTCGTAAGAACACTTAGCAGGTTTGGATAGATATATGATAGTAGACGACATAATGGATTCATAGATTGGTTCAGAGAGTGATTCAAAGAAAAATGAACATTATCATAATGGATGATAATTACATAGGAAATGGCTTGAATAATGCTAATGGATTCCAAATTGACAGATATTTTTTGGATACATGTAGTGCATACATCAGTTCACATTAAAAAAAAAGTAATGCTCAGAAACAACAATGAAAAAACTCCCTACAAGATATTGTTTTGGAAGTACTAATGACAGGTTAAACTAGAAATTTTCAAAGGATATGCATAATGAATTCGAAATGTCATTACTTGGAGGACTATCCTTCTTTTTGGGTCTTCATATATGTCAAAGAAACCAAGAAATTTTTATTTCTCAAACTAAGTATATCAGAGAAATGCTAAATAGGTTCGGAATGGAAGATTGAAAACCAGTGACCACTCCTATGCAAACCAGTTGCAAGGTGAGCAAAGATAATGATTCAAAGTCTATAGACCCGAGGCAATACAGGTCAATGATTGGTAGCTTAATGTATGTGACAAAATCTAGACCAGATGTAATGCAGGCAGTTGGACAGGTGGCATGATTTCAAGCAGCACCAAAGGAATCACATGTATTAACAGTGAAGAGGATTTTAAGGTATCTCAAAGGAACATAAGAGTTTGGATTATGGTATCCAAAAGGAAAGGATCTATCACTTATTGCCTACACAGATGTAGATTGGGAAGGTTGTATTGATGGATGACGAGGCACCAGTGGAGTAGTGTTCTACTTGGGTGAGTTCTTAATATCATTGCTAAGCAAGAAACAATCATCAATATCTCTATCTACATCCAAGGTAGAGTATATTGTAACACCAACATGTTGTACACAAGTTCTTTGGATGAAACAAACTTTGACAAATATAATGGTTGAGTATGATGAGCCCATTCCAATATATTGTGATAATACAAGTGCCATCAGTATATCAAAAAACCCGGTGATGCACTCCAAGATGAAGCACATTCCAATCAATTATCACTTGCTACGAGAACAGGTTGCAGAAAAGAACATCAGAGTTGAGTATGTGGTCACAAAAGAACAAGTGGTAGATATATTTACAAAACCACTTCCATGGGAAGCCTTTGAATATCTTCACCAAAGACTTGGAGTTATTTCTACTCCAAAATGAATTCTTTTTGAATGCTTATCTTATATGTCTTATATGTACACGAGGAAGCACCATAAGAGAACAATTCAGTTAGGGGGAGCAACCCCAGATGGAAAGATACATTTTCCGTTGATGACAAAGGGGGAGAGATTTATCAGATGTAGAGGAAAGAGGTAGATTTATCAGATGCAGAGGATAGAAGCATAGTTCCAAGCGTACCATGGGTAATATGATTTCAGTATTGCATCAGAGTGTTGCCATCAATGCAAAAGGGGGATATTGTTGATTAAGGTTGGTTGTCATTGATGCCAACCCTTGAAGAAAGCCCCGTAGCACAAATGTTTGGGTAATGGACCCAATATTGTTTGATGTAAATATGACTCATTATTGTTTTTTCATGGTTGATAAGAAGTAAATATGGATGAACTCCAAAGTCATCCCCTTATGGTGAAATCCCTCACGGGAAGACGCTTTGCGGAGTAAGAGAACCCATGCGTAATTGTGGAATAATGAGATGAAGGACAATCAATTTTTCAGGGAACATATCCTATATGGATATTTCTTATCATTCCATTTCTGGTGGTATGTAGAACGTCACATAAATCCTCACGGTTAGATAGTTATGACCATGTGAACTTGGAGAACCCAAGTTTGGGTAATGGACCCTAGTTTGTTTGATGGATAACGGTATGTTTTTTGCTATATATGAAGGTAATAATATTCTATATGGATATTACATGTCATGCCATTTCTTGTGGTATGTGGAATGTCACATAACTCCTCACGGTTTGAGAGTTATGGCCTTACGAAGTTGGAGGACCCTCATATGTCATCTAGAAGCCCCAAAAAGTGAAAGTAGTTAAAGTGGTTTAAGATATTTTAAAATGTAAATAATAAAGTGAATCGATGAGTGTATCATAATTCAAAGTGAATACAAAATAAATTATTTCAATAATAAATTTAATGGAGAAATTAGAAGAGGGTTAACCCTAAAATAAGGAAAGTGGGCCAAGTGACCTAGAAGATGTTTTTAAGGAAGCTACTTGGAGAGTATAAATAAGAGGAAAGACTCTCTCATTTTAATTACACTTGAGCATATTGAATATATATAGGTGTCTGAGGTAACCAAGGATATCTAGGCTGAATTTATGAGGGAAGGTGAAGAAACGAAGGCCGAAATGCAAGGAAGGATAAAAGATTTTGATTGTGCTTTCTAAGGTATGTTATTTACAAGTCATCTCACCATTTGCACTATAACTTGTTTCCTATAATGATTCAGACCGTGAAATTTCTATGCCATTGAGAAAAAATACCCAAGTATCTATGGTAAACAATTCCTCTTGTGGGTCATTGTAGTTTGTGAGTTACACTACGTGGAAAATAGGGTTTGTGGCTAGTCATGAAACTAGTAAAAAATATGTGTTTCGGGTAAAAACGTCATAACTTCTTCATAACAGATCCAAATTTAGTGAGACAAAATGTGGTGGTTAGGGTACAATATTTAGTATTATGTGCAACAGTTTCATATCAATTCAACGAATATTTCATGTGGGGCACGCTCTACAAGGTCGCTCTCTAGAATAAGCCAGAATTCAACAAGGTATGCCATTATTTCTATAACTCCTTTTCTGAGAGGTTCCAAGTAGTGAAACTTGGAGGAATTTCATAAAGCACACTTAAGAAAATTGTATATCAGATTCAGATCTTTATACATTATAGGTTCAAATGATGATTACTTTAAGTTAGGTTTGTTGACCAATCCAAAACTAGGCATGTGAGACTAAAGAAAAGTTTGATGAAAATGCTAGTCTCTTGTTGTTAAAGTTAAGGAAGGTTTGGAGGAATGTGATCATATACACCAGGTCTATTACAGAGCTACAAATCAGATTGGGATGATGAAATTGATGAGGGATTTTGGTTGAAGTGCATATTGAGTACATGGTTGAGACAAGTAGTTGATGAGTTGGCACATACATGAGGTGTATAGTTGATGATGTTGGTACATATTGATGAGTCATAGTTGATGAGTAGTTGATACATGATTGGTACATACTTGGTACATGGTTGCAGGCACTTTTTAGTAGTATTGTTGACACATGGTTTATGGATGATGTAGCATACTTGTATTATCAGAAGCACATATTGATCTTGGTGATGATTATGATTTGTTGTGTTATATTTGGTTGATGTACATCTTTGATATTTGTCTTGGGGATTGATATTGGTGAGTAGATATGATTTGGTTGATAAAATTGATGAGACAGGTTGTTGTGATAGGTTGTTTGGACAAGTTGTTGTGACAAGTTGTTGTGACAGGCTATTTGTACAGGTTTGGTGCATGGTTGAAGAAATTGTTCATGGTACAGGTTGTGGTACAGGTTGGTGCATGGTTGATGCACTTGTTTATGGTACATGTTGATTACAGGTTCGTTGGTAGAGGTTGGTGCATAGTTGATGCACTTGTTTATGGTACAAGTTGATTACAGGTTGAGGTATAGGTTTGATCCAGATTTTATGAGCAGAACAAAATGAATACAGATTATTAATAGGTGCTTAAAACAAAATAACAAAGATACAATAAAATTGGTTTTCTATTCAATAACGAAATAAGTTGAAACTGTAAAATGCAGTGGAAAGAAGCTTGCTGGAATGGTGGTGGCTTATCTCTGAGAAGAGATGTGATGGTTGTGCACATTCGCAAGAAGAAGATTACCATGAGGATTTGAAGGCCTTTTTACAATAAACAAGAATGCCAAAAACCCTAGACATCCAAAAACCTAACCCTAGGAGATGACGCACCAAAAGTCATGTGGGCCCCATTTGGGTAAGTTAGTACATCAACTTCCCGGGGTCGTAACTTTTGCATACGATATATGTTTTAGGCATGTGATAGCCCGTTGGAAAGGTATTGTCGAGGAGATTCATTTTGGGGGATCAATCATGCACTCATATATAATTGAGTAGATCTATCTTGAAAACATTCATTTAGGCCCTCAAAATGGCCCCGGAAGTTAAAACTACTAAAAATAGTAAATTGCCAAAATTTTCAAACAACTGTTTTGAGCCAGTTGGAAAAGGTGGGTGGCCACCGATATCCATCTGGATCAATCCTCCCTCCTTTGGAAGAAATGGTCTCCATTGCATTGAGGTCCCCCATTAGATGAGGAAATGTTTGTTGAATTTGACCCTAGGTGAGCCACTTTCCTTGGTGTAGGAGTTTCCCTGCTTTTACGACTTGATAAAGCTAGATCCTTTGTTGTCAAGTTCCCTTGATATGTGTGTCCACAATCTGATCATTGGATGCCTGTTGTATGTAGTTAGATTTGAGCTCTATTGTTGTCAGTTGTTCTGCTACTTCTGAGGTGTCCAATAATGGTGGGAAATAATGGTGAAGGAGATCCACGTTGAACACTGGGTGCAGGCCAAGGAAGGGAGGAATGTTGAGCTCAAAATAATTATCCCTTGCAGCCTTGGTGATAGTGTATGACCCATAACGGAGTGGGAGAAGCTTCCGATGGGGTCTTATAAGGAGTTCTTTCTGCAAGTGCAACCAAACTTTGTCGCCCACCTGAAACTTATGTGGCGCCCGATGTTGATCATGGCGTTGTTTATACTTGTCATTGGACTTCTATAGGATATCCTGAACCTGTTGGCGAATGTGTTGGATCCGCTCAATGAACCGGGTGGCTTTGTCAGCTTTAGTTGGAGTAGGAGATGAGTCGATCGAGGTGACCGCAAGGGAAAGTGCAACATCTATGGGACCCAATGGTTGGAATCCCAACCCCACCTGAAAGGGTCTGTCGCTAGTTGAGCTATGCAAGGCTCAATTGTAGCTATACTGGACACAGGGAAGGATCTCATCCCATGTGCAAGGGTTCTTTGAATTATGCATGCGAAGGATATGCACAATCATTCGATTTACAACCTCAGTTTGGCCATCTTTTTGGGGGTTGAAGGTCGTTGATTTGGTGAGCTTGGTGTCCAGCAGTGACCAGAGTCTCGACCAGAATGTGCTGAGAAATCAACTATCTCGATCTGAGACAATGGTTTGTGGGATTCCAAAATGTACCTAGATACGTTCAAAGAATACCTTGGCAGTGGCCTCTGCTATGATGCTCTTCTTGCAGGCAACCAAAATCACCATATTAGAAAAGAGATCAACAACTAAAAAAACACAGTCATTTCCCTGCTTGGTGGATGGGAGGCCTGACTTGTAGTCCATTAAGATAGATTCCCATGACCTATCAGGAGTAGGAAGAGGGTTGTACATGCCCTGTTTCTTAGTGGTCAGTTTGGCAATAACACAGGCAATGCAGGACTTGATATACTTGTTGACCTCTTATCAAAGTTTCATCCAGTAGAAATGTTTCTATAGCATTGCCATTGTCTTTTCGACATCGAAGTGTCCTTCCACTTGACTGTAGTGGGCTTCCCAGATCAGCTTCGCTCGCTCACTTGATGGAACACAGATATGGCCCAGACGACACAAAAACCAATCCTGAAGAAGGAAATTATCGACAACTCTGTTTCCAACCAACATTTGGTAGGTGGTGGCAAAGTCAGGGTCTGTCTCATAGAGTTGGGGCCATACAGATGTCTCATGGCTACAATATTCTAGCACCGTGGTGAGTGCCACGACTGGCGGTCTGCTAAGGCAATCAACAACGTGATTGATTCTTCTTATTTCATACTTGATGTTGAGGTGGAATTGCTGCAAGTATGTGGACCACTTTTGATGGCGGTCATTCTGCACTTTTCCCTGTGTCTGCATGAATTGCAGTGGCTTATGATCAGTGTGGATGACTATCTCCTTCCCAAGATTGTAATGTTTCCACTGGAGGCAGGCTTGTACAATGGAGTACATTTCTTTGTCATAAGTAGGGTACTTACAGACAGTATCTGACAGTGTCTCACTATGATAAGCCACGGGGTGGTTGTGCTGAGTGAGAACGACGCCCACAACATAGTTTGAAGCATCTATCTAGATTTAAAAGGGATGTTGCAGGTTTGGTAGTGAAAGTACTGGGGCTGAGCACAAGCGTTGCTTCAAATCATCAAACGCTTGTTGTTGGGACTAGCCCCATGAAAATTTCGCCTTATCACCACCCCTGTTTATTTGGCCGAGGGCCCATGCAATATGGGCGAATCTCAACACGAGCCTGCAGTAGAAATTGGCAAGGCCCAAGAAGCTCTGAAGCTCAATGAGTGTTTTTGGGGTTGGCCAGTCACGGATGACTTGGATGTTGGCTGGATCCACATGTACACCATGTTGATCAATGATGTAGCCCAGGTAATGGACCCTGTCCATGCCGAAGGAGCATTTTTCCAAGTTAGCATATAGCTTGTGTTGTTGCAGGGTGTGCAAAACCTGTTGAATATGATGCAAGTGTTCGGCCCACGTCTTGTTGTAAATTAGAATGTCATCCAGATACACCACTACAAAAGTATTGGTGAATGGTCACAGGATATCATCCATCATCCTCATGAAATTGGTTGGAGCATTTGTCAAACCAAAAGGCATGACCAACCATTCAAAAAGGCCTTCCTTTGACTTGAAGGCAGTCTTCCATACATCTGTCTATTCTATAGGGACTTGGTGGTAGCCAGACTTCAGATCAATCTTACTGAAGTATTTGGCCCCTGTGATTTGATCAAGGAGGTCATTGATTCGGGGAATTGGGTAATGGTTTCTGAATGTGATTTTATTCAGAGCCCGATAATCAATATAGAGTCGCTATGTTCCATCTTTCTTCTGTACCAACATGATTAGGCTCCCACAAGGTGATGATCTGGGATTGATGTGCCCCTTGTGGATCAGTTCTTGGATATGTCGCTTGATCTCCTCATTCTCTAACAAAGAGTGGTGATAGACTGGCCCATTGGGTAGCGGTGCGTTGGGGGTCAGATCGATTGGGTGCTTGACTTGATAGTGCAGATGTACCCATGTAGGTGAGGAGAAGATATCCGAGTATTCTTCCATGACCTTATCTACTTTATTCTGTTGTGTGGAGAGGTCGGTCACAGAGATCCTGTATGTGGTTGTGATCTTTTTCTTATTCTGAGAGCGAATCACGAAGAAGACAAGCTTCCCCATCTGAGAGATGACCTTCCTGCATTGCTTAGCAGATATCAAGGAAATAACATTAGGTGGGACTACATCAAGTATCCTGTACAATTTCTTGTTCAAAGTAATAATAACACTATGAGGCCTAGACTCATATACAACATGATGTTTCCATAAATAAGGTTGGCCCAAAAGAACATCACATAATACCTCATCTTTGAATGGATTTATGTCATACGACAGTCGACACTATTGGCTGACGTGGAGATCGACTCCTTGGTAGAGCCATCCAATGGTGTAGGGTTGTGGGTGAAGCATTGTTGGTAGGGTGAGCCACTTGACAACCTCTGCTGAGATGAGGTTCTTGTGGCTACTGCTATCAACAATGAAGTGCATCGGGGTGCCTTTTACCCACATCTATAAATGGAAGAGGCACTCTCCTTCTTCTAGCTCGTCTACTTCACCAGGATGGAGCTTGGTGGTATTAACGGTGGCACTGGGTTCCACATCAATCATCCATCTACCCCTTTATGGTTCTGGCTCAAAGTCAAAATCCACATATGATTCAGAGGCTTTCACTTCGGCCACCAATGACTGCTTTGAGCGTCTGTAAGCACTTTTATGCCAAGGGCTCTTATGGAAGTTGCACCACTTCCTGGTATATTTATCTCTCTTTTCGGTGTCCTTATTTGCTTGTGGCTTGGACTGGTTGTACTGATACTATCCATATTTTCTCTGTCCTTTTTTCTGTGGGTTGGGGCCACCCTTTCCCGACCCAAATTTCCAGGTCTTTTGTTTGAGCTTCTACTCGATTTTGACGGCATATCGGTAGGCCGCACCCAAGGATGAGATGTCCAGAAATTCCATTTCGATATGGATGTATCTATGCAGAGCACCATGATACTTGAGCACCAGATGTCACTCTGAATCTTTGATACCCATCTTGGTGTGCAAGGTATGGAAGATATTTGTGAAATCTGGCACTGCTTGGTCTCTTTCTTGCTGCAGTGTGGTCCATTTGGTATACAAGTCGTCATAACTTCTAAAACAATAGTATTGTTCCTTAATAAAATCCCCAAAGGATTCTCAGGTGGTCGTGACTGAATGAGGTTTCCTTTGTTTCCTTTTTCTCACAGAAAGTTTCCCACCAATATTTGACATGGGGAACAGCTTTGAGGGGTGCAAAAATAATCTTTTCTCTATTCAAAAAGTTATGGATAGAAAAATACCCTTCTAGTAGATTCAACCACTTGTCTATAACATCTATGTCTATATGACCTTCAAATATAGGAATATCGAAGTTCATTTGTACCTTGAAGGGGGCAACGCCTCTATTCAAAGAATATGCATAGCCTGTTGGTAGTCGCTGAAGGATTTGCGCGAAACTATCCATCATCTCATTCATTTGTTGTGTGAGGGATTCCTCAATCAATATCTTGAAAGGATCTCCTATCCTATCATATTTATTTTCTCCTACCATGAGAGGTCACTTGGGCGTGTGAGAGCTTCTGTCCTCAAGAGAAACAATCTTGAGACCCAACTATTTGTACTCTGACCTCATTGGGGACATGCATTAAGATGACAAGGAGCAGACTTCTCTGATACCACTGATCCATATTTTATGAGAAGAATGAAATGAATACATATTATTAACAGGTGCTTAACACAAAATAACAGACATACAATAAAACTTGTTTTCTATTCAATAACGAAATAAGTTGAAATTGTAAAATGCAGCAGAAACAAGCTTGTTGGAATGGTGGGGGATTATCTTTGAGAAAAGATGTGACAGCTACGCGCATTCACAAGAAGAAGATTACAATGAGTCTCTTAAGGAATTTTTATAATAAACAAGAATTTCCAAAACCCTAGACATCCAAAAACCTAACCCTAAGAGATGAAGCGCCAAAAGTCATGTGGGCCCTGTTTGGGTAAGTTAGTACATCAACTTCCCGGGGTCGTAACATTTGCATACGATCTCCGTTTTAGGAGTGTGATAGCCCGTTGGAAAGGTATCATCAAGGAGATTCATTTTGGGGCCTCAATCATTCCTTTGGATATAATTGAGGAGCTCGATCCCAAAAAACCTTCATTTAGGCCCTCAAAATGGCCACTGATATCCATCTGGATCAAGGTTGGTGCATGGTTGATGCACTTGTTTATGGTACAGGTTGATTACAGGCTGAGGTATAGGTTGGTGCATGGTTGATGCAGTTTTTTATGGTACAGGTTGATTACAGGTCGGTTGGTACAGGTTGGTTCATGGTTGATGCACTTGTTTATGGTACAAGTTGATTACAGGTTGATGCATGGTACAGTTTGATTGGTATAGGTTTATAGTGGTATATCTCACAGTGATAGTGTGACAATTGTTCCATCATTCTACTTCTACTTCAAGGTAGTTGGACGGGGCAAGGAAAGGTGGTTTTAGCCACCTTTCGGTTGTAGCCGGAGAACATAGGGGGTTGTAGCCTCCTTCTGGTTGTAGACAGAGAATTGTGGAGTTGGAGCTTCCCTTAGGTTGTAGCTTGAGAAACTAGGGGGTTGGAGCCTCCTTCTAGTTGCAGTTGGAAAACAAATGAAGTTGGTGCTTCCAATGAATGTAATTCTTCAAGACATATAGGAAAAATCATTCTGTGTTTTTCTCCCGATTTGGGTTTCCATGTAAAACACTGGTGTATTGTGTATGGGTATGACTATTCATTTGTTCATTGTTTATTTAATCTACAGTTATTGGATGATAATGATACATTGATATAACACTTGGATTATATGGTTAACAAGTATTAAATTTCTCTATTATTGATTCACCCCCCCTCTCAGTAATCCAACAATTGGTATCCTAGTGAGGCTCCTTCAAGAAATAGTTTAACCACTAGAAGGAGATCAGGGATTATTCTGAGAATGGAGTACCAATGTTTAATAGTCAGAATGGTTTTAAGTATGAGATGTGGAGCAGAAGGATGGAAGTATTTTTATAGGTAGAGGGACATTATATTTGGCTATCAGTTGTTACAGGATATGATAGTTCAAAAAGGGAAAAGACTGTAGCCAAGAAGGAATTGAAGAAGAATAACAGAATAGAAATGGATTTCATGTAGGAAGGATTACCTAAACCGGTAAGAGAAAAGGTTGGTAAATGTTCATTGGCCAAATAACTTTGGGATAAGTTACATGACATATATTCTTCACCCATTGAAGATTCAGAAAATGCCAAAGAAAATGCAGATACAAAACAAGAAGAAAGATGCTCATCATGTCAGATGGATTCATAAGAGGAAGAGTATGATGAATCAGAAGTTGATTACAAAGAAAAATTGATCAATGAAATTAAATATCTAAGGAAAGAAAGAGAAGAAAACAAGTCATCCAAGAAAGAATTGAAGAATCAAAAGAAAAGTGTTCAAGGTTCCGAAAAGGATCAACAGGTCATCAAGAATTTAAGATCTCAACTAGAAGAGGCCGGAAGAATTGAAGAAACTCTAGAATATCAAAAGAAATGTTTAGAAGACAACATAGCAGCACAAAAGGAAGAAGCAAAAAAGAGAGAAAATATATTGATGGATCATCTCAAGGAAAGAACTAATGACTTAAACCAACTTGAGGAAGAGTTTGGTCAAGAAGAGAAAATACTGGAAGAAGAAATAATTACATTGAAAATCCAAGTTGAAGAAGCAAAGAGAACAGAAGAGGTCATGAAGTCTCAAATAATGAAGAAAGAAGAAGAGGTTGAGAATCTTGAAGAAGAAGTTGTCACACTAAGAGTCAAAATCGTCAAGCTCAACAAGAACGTTGAAGAGACAAAAACATCCAAATAAGTTTTAGAGAATGAAAAGAAGCACTCTACGTTGCTAGAAAAGAAGAATGAATAAAATAGAAAGGGTTATGTAGAAGTACTCAAGGGAAGGAATCATGGTCAACCAGAATATAAGAAAACTATTGAAGATATATCTTCAAGAATGCCATCCATTTACAAGCCACAAAGAAGCTTCAACCATGATCATGATCAGTCAAGGAAAAAATTCAAAAGGACTACGCCACAAAGAAGATCATTCACTCCCAAGTATGAAAATTTACTTTATGGTCATTGTTTTTATTGTACTAACTTTGGACATAAGGTTGCATATTGCAAGGATTATAAAAGAAATGTTCAAGAAGACCGTGCCTATGTGGTCTCACGTAACATTGAGTGTTACAAATGGCATAACTATGGACACATAGCCAGTGATTGTAGAAGCATGATCGATACTTCCATGAATGAGAATATCGATATCAGATATAAGAAAGTATGGATAAGAAAACAGGAATAACATGTGAACAAAGACCAGGTACCAGAGATCACAAGATTGGAATAAAATGAGATGAAAAAATTTCTACAAAGAAAAGGAAAGATGTCAGATATAGAAAAGTTTGGAAAATAACTGAAAGAAAGGAAGGAAAGGTGCATAAGGAACAAGTTCAAGAGATTGTACTTTCAGGCATTGTAGTGAAAGATGAATCCACAGAGAGAAAGAAAGAAGTTAGATCTCAGAGAGGTAATGAATCTACCAATGAAGATGATGATGAATCTACCAATGAAGATGATGATGAATACACATCAGAGCAGAAATTGTTCTAAGCCATCCGACCTAGAGACTCCCAAGCAATATGAATATTAGACATGGGGAGTCTGTGCGATAGTTGTGATAGACCAAAAAACCATCATTCGAGCAGTTTGCAAAGTTTGAGAAGAAACATTTAGAGCAATCAGTTAGCAGAAGTACAGTTTGATAGATTAATCAAGACTTCATGATGGTATAGTGATAAATGGGTCAGCATTATGGACAATTGCACAAGTAGAGTCTTGGACAATATGGACAAAGATGGATTTGTAAGAACACTTAGTAGGTTTGGATAGATATATGATAGTGGATGACATAATGGATTCATAGATTGGTTCAGAGAGTGATTCAAAGAAAAATGAACATTATCATAATGGATGATAATTACACAGGAAATGGCTCGGACAATGCTAATGGATTCCAAATTGACATATATTTTTTGGATACATGCAGTGCATACATCAGTTCACATCCAAAATAGAGTAATGCTCAGAAACAACAATGACAAGACTCCCTACGAACTATGGAAAGGAAGCGCGGAGAACAATCTCTACATCAAGGTAACTCAAGGTAATATTTTATTAATTGAAATTTATGTTGATGATATTGTTTTGGAAGTACTAAAGACAGGTTAAGCCAGAAATTTGCAAAGGACATGCAAAATGAATTTGAAATTTCATTACTTGAAGGACTATCCTTCTTTTTGGGTCTTCATATATGTCAAAGAAACCAAGAAATTTTTATTTCTCAAACTAAGTATATCAGAGAAATACTAAAGAGGTTCGGAATGGAAGATTGCAAACCAGTTACCACTCCTATGCAAACCAGTTGCTAGTTGAGCAAATATAATGATTCAAAGTCTACAGAACGAAGGCAATACAGGTCAATGATTAGTAGCTTACTATATGTGACAACATCTAGACCAAATGTAATGCAGGCAGTTGGACAAGTGGCATGATTTCAAGAAGCACCAAAGTAATCACATGTATTAGCAGTGAAGAGGATTTTCAAATATCTCAAAGGAACATAAGAGTTTGGATTATGGTATCCAAAAGGAAAGGATCTATCACTTATTGCCTACACAGATGCAGATTGGGAAGCTGGTATTGATGGCCAACGAAGCACTAGTGGAGCAACGATCTACTTGGGTGAGTTTTTAGTATGATGGCTAAGCAAGTAACAATAATCAATATCCCTATCTACAACCGAGGCAGAGTATATTTCAGCAACAACATGTTGTACACAGGTTCTTTGGATGAAACAAACTATGACAGATATAAAGGTTGAGTATGATGAGCCCATTCCAATATATTTTGATAATACAAGTGCCATTAGTATCTCAAAAAAACTGGTGATGCACTCCAAGACGAAGCACATTCCAATCAAGTATCACTTTCTACAGGAACATGTTGCAGAAAATAACATCAGAGTTGAGTATGTGGGCACAAAAGAACAAGTGGTATACATCTTTACAAAACCACTTCCACGAGAATCCTTTGAATATCTTCGCCAAAGACTTGGAGTTATTTCTACTCCAAAATGAATTCTTTTTGAATGCTTATCTTATATGTCTTAGATGTACACGAGGAAGCACCATAAGAGGACAGTTCAGTCAGGGGGAGCAACCCCAGATGGAAAGATACCTTTTCCATTGATGACAAAGGGGGAGAGATTTATCATATGTAGAGGATAGAGGTAGATTTATCATATGCAGAGGTTAGAGGCATGGCT
>ML810386.1:227100-241483 GCA_009831015.1 Picea engelmannii
GCATTCTCATCAAGGACAATACATATTATATTACATCAATCATCAATCAATCAATCCTTTGACATCAATCAATCACTTGACATCAATCAATCAAACCATTGGCATCAATGACAACATGATCCAACAATGTCCTCTATCGCAGAGGAGGCGACACCATACTACCCCGGTGCCTCACCTTTGAGGAGGTAGAAAATGTCCTCAATGATTTTCACAGTGGGGCATGCGACGACCACCTCTCCGACATGTCCACTGCATAGAATATCATTTGGGTTGATTACGTTTTTCCCACTCTATTCGATGACTACATTCATGCAGTCAAGTGTTGTGACAAGTATCAATTATACGCCCACAAATATTGAGCACCACCTGATCTTCTTCATCCCGTCATAATCGTCGGCCCCTTCTCTAAATGGGGCATTGATTTTATGACTTGCAAACCCCCATCCAGTAATGGGAACAAATATATTGTAGTTTTTGTTGACTAATTTACCAAATGGGAAGAGGCCATGCCCAGTGTCAACAATACAATAAACATGACTACTCGTTGTTTCTTCATTCTCATCATTTCTCACTTCGTTGTTCTCCTCCAACTTGTTTCCGACCATGGAAAAAATTTTGAGAATGAATTTTTCGCTGAACTCTCCAAAAAAATCAATTTTACTCATGAGTTTGCATCCTGTTACTACCCACATTCCAATGGGTAAGTTGAAGTAGTCAATAAATACCTAAAAAACATGCTACAGCGAACAATAGATAAACATAATACCAACTGGCATCACATGATTTTCTCGGCCTTATGGGCATATCACACAGCAGTAAAATTTTCCACTGGTTTCATGCCTTTTAATCTTTTCCATGGGGTGGAGGTTGTCCTCCCTATCAAGCATGAAATACCCACTCTACGCACAATAGTCAAGCTCCTCCTAGATACAACTCCCATTGATAAATAATTGCTCATTCTCAAATATCTCAACGAGGACTGGTGATCCTCTCTCCAAAACAATGAAGAAACCAAGAAATGGTCCAAGGACATCTTCGATAGTCATGTTAACCTTTGGTCCTTCACTGAAGGTGACCTTGTGTCGTCCTATGACATTGCACATGACATGCTAGTCCATGGATAATTCGAGTCTCTTTGGAGAGGCCCCTATATCATTCACCATTTCCTCACCAAAGGAACCTACATTATGGCCCACCATGAAGGATATACACTAAAGGACCTTGTCAATGGGTTATATCTGAAGAAATTCTACCCTTGAGCATAACCCCACTACCTTAGGATTTTCTTTCTTTTCCTATTTTGTTTTAGCATTTTTTCACACAAACCCTCCCACCATATGGGCCTAATCATGTGTCCTTATTTTGATAGATGAATCCTCCATCCAGTTACCACATCAGGTATGATGATGGTGCCATCATTGGACTCAGAATATCGCTTTGGCATCTTGGGCCATTTACACCCTGGAGCATGTACTACTCCACTCCAGTGGTATCTTCCTCGACCCTGCCACCAACAACCAATTTGAATATGTCACCATCATTGGTTTCCTCTCCAAGGCCAGTCACCTCCATATTCGTCACCTTAGTGTCCTTTTATATTCCCATCTCATCGTGTTGCAGTTGAACAACATGTATCACGTCTGTGATCCATGCATGTATCACAATTACCTGCAAGTCAAACTTCTATTACTAAATTTTGAGTCCATCACATTTACTCATATTCCTAGGAGTCTAAACCAATTTTCATATCACATAGTGAATCAAGTCCCATATTGGAATTTATATCATTAACATACATTTCAACATGACTTCATCATCACAATAAAACAAAGGCATCATCATCACATCATATACAACCAAAACATTAAACACACAAACATCAAAATGGTCTACTCATATATATAGATCACAGATATCATCATTGTTTCTAATAAAAAAATAAAATGCCTTAGCTCCACATCTAGGCCCTCTATACTCAAGACCTAATTCTATTAAAAAAGAGATTTCATCGACTCCTATACATCATACAAAATTAGGCTCATCCCGTACAATCTTAAAACTTCCACCTATGGTGAACCAAACTGTGGTACATCTTTACCAACAGGATAATCCCATCCTGGGGGAATATCCCTTGCAGGAATTTTCCCCATCATGACAGCCCTGCTACCACCACCTATCGAATGAGAGACCACCAATGTGGGTTCCCACCGATACACTACTCTAGCACACTCTCATATTTGATTCACAACCATTGATCCTTAGGCATCCTGTCAAATATAACCTCGAACCTATGCCACAAATCCTCCATCTCCCAATCATGTGCTTCCTCTTCATCTCTCACCTATGCCTCCACAATATGCTCCCTCACTGCATGAGATGTCCCTGCACCTATATTGTTGTATCAACGACACCTCCTCGCCCTACCCTTAGTTGCTTGTTTATCCTCTACTTCCTGTGCCACATTAGCCTCACGACCATAGGGTCCCACGTCTGCATATACAAACCACAAAAGTTGTATTAGTAATTTAGAAATACAAACATATAAAATCAAAGAACATTTAAATATGAAAAAGTACAACAAACTCACCTCAATCACCCCAATCTTCACCTCATGGAAGGCACATATCTGGGTGGTATCTGAATTCAATACTTTGGTATGGGTACTCTAGGAATACATGTGGGGTCTTCCACTAGACCCTCTCAAATAGAAGCATGAATTAATAACCCACCTCGCTATCACCCTGGCGAGGCAGCAGATGCCCCCACCTCACCAATCTAGGATCTCTCATCCCAGGCAGATCCAAAATAGCCCGAGGGCATAATAAGACATCCCTCTCAAAAATGAAAGCACAAAGGAGAGACCCAAATGTGAACTCTCCACCCCTCACAACAACACATGTGTCCATATGTGCTACCAGGGATGCTCACATCACAAGAGCCCAAGAAAACATACAACCATCCATGGCATGCTTTGCAATCACCATCTAGGGCCCCAAGACATGCTAACTCCTTAGAGACCCAAAAATATACACCACCATGGTGAAAAACACTTAAATCTCCAATGAATTAATGGTGTCTATAATGATCGAGCCACCACTCATCACCGTCATCCTGGAACAATAACGGTCTTCCAATTCCCCCATTGTCACTCCTGCTGGAATCCTTGGCTGGGCCAACAACTCTATCACCCTAAAAGGGAGCCACATGAGGAAATAAATATTAATTTTGACAGTAATACGGGGGACACACCCTTTCACCTTGAACTCCTATTGCTTGGGATTCCATATCCGTATAATGAAATTCAACAATGCCTCATGCCAGTAGATCAAAGTGTAATAAAAAATGCTAACAACCTAGTGTTGAGCACTCAACACACCCTAAAAATCCTATGTCGAATTTTACTTTTTGGGTACCACTTGATCTTTTGCACTGTCTAATTCGACTTCATTATGAAAAATGTTGCCTTTGCTTACCAATTTTTACTCTCATTAAGTCTTCCAAAGTTTTTTTGAATCTATGAAAACTCATGAATTAAAAAATACTTAACACTTAAATAAGGAATCAACAGCCAAAACGCTTCCCCCCGATGCGCTCAAGGATTCAACATCGGAAGGAATTAAAGGATGAAATAAAATCACTTAAAAAACCGCAATCACCGAGAACCAATCTTCATCGGCATCAACAAAAGGAGGTTTTCTTTCACAACAAGCATCATACAAGGATATCGCTAACAACCAATCCCCTTTGATGTCGATGAAAGACAAAAAGAGTAAACGTGAAATGAAGAAAGAAATTATATCATCGATAGCCAATACCCGACGTGGTTATCAAAATCGAAGAAGATCAAATTGCGATGAACATCCGGACTACGCTAACGTTTTTCCCTGATCGCCGAATTCCAAAACGTTTTCGGCATCGGGAGTTTTGAGGATGCTAACCCAAAGGAAACTACGCAATAGGTTTATCCTCGGACGCCGATCCCCGATACCTTTTCGACATCGGCAATAACAGGTTTCGTTTAGAGTGCATAACTTGAATAAAGTCTCGAGTCCGACCAATACCCGTGAGGTAATTCATCGGTCTTTAGTGCCACGTATCCCGACCCATTCATGCCACGTCAGCACCGTACAATGAAATCCATCGGTGTCAGACATTTTTCGCAAAAGGATATCAATGAAAAACCACAAAGTAACTCGGATCACCACTAAGTACAAATTTGGGGCTAACCTACAAGAAATATTGTTCGTCTAAATCACATAAACAAGGAGCACTGCGCAACAGATCCCAGGCTTGAAAATATGTCCCTAATCTAACAAGAAAAGTATGGACAAAATAACACAAGAGATACATACGCAAAGAAAAGAAATGAAGCATCCAACTGCTACAACAAGAATCATTTCGTCAAAGTTTCAAGACTTTATATTAGATTTCCATCAAACGCGGATTACATACAAGAGACATTGTCTATACCTTTTGGCCAACCAACCCAGTTTTACATTAAGAACATGAAAATTTTCAAAAAACTATCAAGTTTTGTGCCACGTTTGAGAATACAAAATAGAGTTCATTAATCATGCCTCTTCTGCGCACTGATAAGGTCTACGTGAAATTTCTCACTAGCTACTTCGCATTCCCTGATATGTTTTCATATTCAGTTCTTCCGAAACCCTTTGCGCTTTGCGCATCTGCATGATTATATCTTGCGCTTCCCAGATATGTCTCTTGAGCCATGTCATGTTCCCTTCATGACTTTGTGATGCTAACACCTCGAGGGTCTTTTCCACCAATTTTCGTCTTAATTCTCGAGTTTCCTGGTAGAGTTCATCAATGGCGAGTTGTGCCTGCTCCATCTTCTAAGTCATCTCTCAAACGTTAGAACTGATGGCATATTTCCTCCTCTTTCTACTCCCGCTCCCTCGACTTATGGCTTCAAAAGGCTCTAGTCGAATAGCGTGCATCAGTAATTCCTCGGTGGCCGATCTTGCGCATGAATCGCTCGGGATTTGCTATTCCCTAGCTTCCTTATTCTTCCTTGGCCTTCCCCTTCTCCGTGCTGTCTTTTGTTGGGGATGCGTGGATTCCGACATCCTTCCTTCCAGCACAACGTCTTCCACTTTGGCCTTCACATGGTGCGATACCATTGTTTCCACCCGCAGGTAATAACCTCCCTTTGAAGCCTCGGGAATGCCCACTATGAGTGAGAACGAATCCCAGGAATTTTGGGGCTCAAGACTAGAGCTCCGGCTGCCTCACGTGACCCGTCTTATGTTTTGACGAGTTCCCATGGTGAGACAACGTATCTGTCTTATGCGTCGAGAAATTGACGAGGGCACAAAGAAAAAAAAATGATCAGACTGGATTCACGAGACGAATTACTAGCAGTGCATAAGCTCAGCTGGTGAGTAGAACACATGAAGAACATCCATAATTTATAACAGAGAAGGCAGTGGGTGGAAACATTCCAGGGAACACTGGATTCATGGCGACTGGATGTTTTGAAGAAAACTAAAGATCGTTTGTCGCACATCCGCACGACGAGTATGTTCTGAGGCATGAGAGATATAGTCGATAGGAATTGCGGAGGGTGTGTGGTACGATCACCTTGATTTTTCAATCCCCCGTCCTTCATGATGAGCTGATGATGGTTGATGAACTTGTTGATGCGACTTCTGTTTAAACAACTTGCCTCGACCTGGGGTGCCTAACAAATTCCCTTATGACAAGATCCGACTATTTTGGAACATACTCGTACTTTCAACACATTTTTGTCTCTAACATCCTTTCCTGACTCCAAGGGCCAACTGGCCACTAGCGTGACTCAACTCTCATATTTTTTCGTACCTGATCTTTCATTCTATGGCATGTGGATGTAACCCACTCTAACTAGAGAAACAATGACGGTGCTAACAAAAGCAATGCAAAAAATTCAAAAGATTGCAGAGATCTCATAAGTTTCAAATAACCAGGTTTGGAAATCATTACAGGTATGTACCAATCTAGATTCTTCACAATTACACTTTATACTTTTCTTTTACGAAGTATTTTTATATACATAGTCTCTAAACAATTTTAATTTCGATTGCAGTAAAGATACCTCCAAGTATTGAGCAAGAATGGCTTGGGAGCCTCATCAAGATATTCAAGAAAATGGGCCAGATGCGAGAGAAACTGGATCAAAATCAACAAGGAAATAAAGGATATCAGACTTCTCGAGTTTTTCATGTCTCACGACCTCTCCAATTTGCACGACATAATCGAATCGCACATCGAGAAAGATTCATCATGGGCAAAAGAAATAGAAAATGTGACAGGCACAAGAGAGCTAGGTCAGGTGCAATAGTTTATGGAACACCCGATCAAAGCTTGGGCTATGCTGCAATAGTTAAGTGATAGTCTAGTCAAGTATCAGGCACATGTGGTAGAGATCAGAGAAATTTACGCGGTCCCAATGGAACAACATAGATTCTCATATGCCAATACCTGCGAGGCATTGTTCATCCAATGGTCGGAGTACGAGAAGAGTCACCCTTTTAAAATGATATCTTGAGATGACTCTTAGACAAATTGATAGGAGAGAATGCCATGTGGTGAATTTTCTTTTAATTATCTACACTTTAACCATTATTTTCAGTTAATTTTATGTTATAAATAAGAGCATCGACCGATTAGTTAAGGGTCGATGGTTGTTGCAAGAAACTCTCATTTTCTGGTTTTGTTAAGAATTATTTTGGAGTTGCCTTTAATTAAGAAGTCCTTCTGGACCAGAGACAAGTTTATGTTTTCATCAAATGGGTGTATGATTGGATGTGGAGAAGAACTATTTCCTATTATGTCTCATGAATGGATGCAGTAGTGAGTAAGAGCTATTAAATCTATTGATAAGTTATCTGATGCAATGTTTTACAGTTCTTTATTTAATGATGAAAATAAATCTTTGTGTTAGTATGTTATTGATGATTAGAGTTGAGTGAATTATTTTTCATATTGTTATTTATCTCATGCATGTTTTCTTCTAATAACTCGTATGTTAGTCGGTAATTGTGATATTCACATGGTTAATGTATCAGTACTAGGCCTGTGGTATACGATCATTGTCTTCATGCTAGGGTGTAAGGGTTATCCCAAACCCAACCTCTTCTCTAGTAGTTTAAATTTGTTACCATTTGTTTCCTAGTTGGTTTATACCAGATTTCCATATTATACCAATCACACCAAAAAAAATACAAAAAGAGAACCTTTGAACCGAAGGAGAGGCCTTCACAAGAAAATGTAAATCCCATCGATTAATTGGTTAGATCGCAAGATCTGGAGAACCATTCCACTATTAAGCGCTACAGAGTCTAATTGGACCTTGGTGGCGGGTTTGGTTCCTACTGTTGAACTAAAGGGATTTAGGACCCATCAACATAACTGGCACTAGAAGGAGGGCCTAAAGAATGAATGGATGAATACATATTTCACATAATATTTTAGACAACCTATAAGATTCAAAACATCCCACATCCATGGCTAGTCATTCCCAAGACATCCCACACACACTGACTACTCCTTAAATGAGTAACTCACCTAGCCCGAGGAAGAACTCTTGTTCCTTGAAATACCTTACATTGTTCCTCGCAAGTAATTAAATCAATTTATAAGAATCACTAGAGCATGCGCCAGATAGTTCGGTGCAGTGTCCTTAGCTCTGATACTTCCTCGAAGACAAAAAAATAAGCAGACCAGTGGTTGACACCCCCAACTAGGTTTTTGTGCACACAGTAGAAGACCTAATAGATTTCTCAATCACTAAAATCGAACACCCTCTAAATCTAATCCCTTGAACGTTGGCCAACGACATTTCTGAGCTGGATGATTTTTCAGAAGAGGAGGAGTTTAACTCAAGATTCGAAGATATGGAAGACAACAACGACCATGATGAAGAAAGGGGAAACCTACCACAAAATAATCAACCTTGGTTGGCCAGAGACACTTTGGCCATCCCAGGGCGAGTCCATAAGCTTCCCCGACATCCAGAGAAGTTGCTTCCTAAGCTTGATCCAGAGACCTCAAGATTGCCTAAAGACCATATCAAGAAATTCATATTGGCTATCAGACTGATGAATGTACAACATGAAGACGTGGTTTGCAGGTTATTCCTCTACACTTTCAATAATTCATCTTCCATGTGGTATTTTAACTTACATGTAGATCCATGACTAGTTGGATGAACTTTCAAAAGGATTTTCTGGATAAATCTATAGAATAAACTACTACAAGAGCTTTGATGGTTGAATTGTTCACTGCCACCATGACTTTGAAGGAAAGGGTCAAAGACTTTAATGAAATATTTACCACTATCTTAAACAAATTCCAACCCGAAGCTAAACCTACTTAGGATTTCCAAATCAAAGTGTATGTTAATGCTCTCCCAGCTTCTATTTCCATGTTTGTGAAGAGGGCTACCAAACTAACCCTAGCTGAGAATTTTGAAGAAGCCAAAATGATTGAATTCCAAATGAAAGGATGCAAAGAAAGTCATGTCTCCTTAGTCAAGAAATAAGCTCAACCCCCTCCCCAGAGAGGGATATTTCTCACTAGACCCCCAGGGAAACAAGCAGAACAAGCGCCTGAAAAGGGAAGTGGGGACATTGAAGACCTGCAACGCATGGTTAAGAAGTTATCCAATGAAATAATAGACATGAAAAGAATTTTCGGGGAGGGAAAGTAAGGCCAAAGTCCCTATAAACCTTTATTTAAAAGGAACCCACCATTCAAATAAATTGAACCTCCCCCAGCTAAATTAAATTTCAATTTGGGAAATGTAGCATTTGATTCTTTCTGTACTTATCACCAGGAAAACCACTCCGAAAGAGACTTCCCTCAATGGGTGCATGCCATGAATTTGATGGCTAATCAATTCCTAGATGAGGTCTCCCTAATTGAACAACCAAGCGGTTCAGTTATGAATGTTGTTGATCAGGAAGAGATTGATCCACCAGAAGATACGGCCATGCTGATATGGGATCCTGACCTAATCATGCCTTTGTTATAGGAGAATCCTCCTGCGGACAAGCAGATTCCCTCTTGGTATATAGACCCCTAAAACCAAGACAGAAAGGGTGTTATCATTGCTCACTGACATCCTTTTAGATCTAATTAATCTAATATATGAAGAGTAAGAAAAAATATGTGTACCTTGTTAGCGGTGCTTGTCCTCGCAAATTCCAAGTTAAGCTTTGATCCTCAGCTCCTCGATAGGTCTCGTAGAACAAATAAAGATACACCAAACTTCATATTCTACCAAGATTATCCCAAATACATATCTATCTATCGAAGACAAGTTCATGTGGAACAAACATAAACTTGAAAGAAACAGGCCAAGCAAGTATGTATATTACTGAGAACAAATGAAGAATACTTACAATCTTCTGATGAAGGTGCAACAACTTCTTCCATCTCTCCTTGTCCAACCCCTTTTCTCAAGTAATCTACAATGATTATGCTTCAATGGCATCTCACTTATGGGATCATAAGTTTGGTGTAATTCTCAATATCCATCCATTGTATGTTTCCCATGAGATCATAGGTTTCATACTTCCAATCTTTTCATGTACCATGTCACCATGAGAAGGCCTCCTTATATAATCTTGGAGAGGCCCAACCACTTGATAGATATTTCGGATAATTTGAGGATTGAGGATTCCTGTCCTTCAGTTGTGGATCTTCCCTAAGATCATGCCTTCAACTCATATTCGAATCCAACCAACCTCAGAGATTGAGGGGATTCACCCCTGATTTCCTCCAACAAACCAAATTTCACCCAAAAAGGGCTAGAGCTCCCTCAAAAGGGACACAGAGTGTTGGAACGCTCCCCTGGAAGAGGGTACAGAGTGTCAGCGCTCCGTAACAGAGAAAAGGGGAGCGCTCCCTTCCAAAAATTGTCTTTTTAGTGGTTTTTTCAGTCGCAAAAGGCTTGTACTCCTTGTCAATTGATTTCTCTTCTTCAAGACTAGTCTTTGAGGTGTCTTAAGTGTTCTTATGATGTATTTAGAGGAAAAACATAGGAAATATGGCAATATGATGTTTGCGATACTTGCGACACTTATGGTCAAGATGTGACACTTGCGGACAAGATGTGACACTTGCGGACATGATGTGACACTTAAAACACTTGTAATGCTGACACTATTGAAGTGAGTAATTTTGATGTGTAACAGCCTTTGAATGACTTATTTGAGTCTCAAGAACCACCTGCAGAGGTATCAGTGGTGCAAACGCAAAGTAAAGGTCAAATCGACTCAAACGACCTTACTACTACCCAAATGTTGAGGGGAAGATAAACTCTCGATAACCCAAAAGAACCTTTTTCTCCCTGTAAGAACCCTATAAGCACCCATACCCTAGAATCTCCCAAACTGGATTACAACATGTAACACCCTATTTTCCCCAGTTTGTAAATATAACTATATCGGCCAAGGAACTATGGCAAACTTAAAAGTGTGAATAGTTGATTTGATGGACCTTGTGTAGAAGGTGAATGAATGTAAATTATGTTATTTTAATAGAAAATGGTTACATGTTGCATGACTATTGAAAGAGGGGATGTGATAAGACATACCATGAAATGTTGTGAAAGGTGGTGGAGGGGACCAGGAATGTGTTCGGGTCCTAACCTGCACATAGGTAGAACAATATATTCGGATGTAATAAAGGTCAATATTAATAAGGCCTTTCAATAAAATAGAATAAGGAGGATGTAAGAAGACCTAATAGAAGCAATAGAAGGATCTTCCTCTAGATGCTTATTTTTAGTATAAATAGGAATCGAGGGTATCAGAACCCTCGCTTGGATATTATTGTAATAGAGCTCTGCTCAACTCAAGGTTGCCCCTCGAAGAGGCCCGTGAACATTGCTTTTAGATTCAAAGTGTTATTTTTGTTGTTATTCTTATATCATTTCAGTGTTATTTTGGTGAATGTTCTAGTTATATTGTTGTTATTCTGCCATTACTAGAATTTTATTTTAGTTCTTCATACATTTTATATCTGGTATATTACAAGTGGTATCATAGCACATTCCTCGGCAGAAAGTGTGGGTTAAATTTTTGTAGGGTAGAGACATATTCCGGTGTCTTTAAGCCACAGCGATTTGTCGTTACATGCATAAACCAACGGTTGAGGGATTCATACACACATGAAATACAAGTGGTACTTAAGAGCACATATGTTGGCCACCCTTGTAACCCCTGTTGGTACCCCTTCAAGTGGTATCACATTAGACAACACCTGTGTACAGATTGGCCTAGATTACCTGAAGCCCTCTTTGAGACCTATTGCATTGGATTCATATCTTCGCCCTTATCACATTCATCCATATCATTTTTTTGGCCAAAATGTTTTAACCTGCCCACCCCTTTTCAGTTTCCTCATCCTCATGGCCCATACTCATAGCCAAAACTTGGAAGCTCGCTTCAACACCTTGCAATCTGGTCTCATTGAGACCCAACAAGAAGTGAAACAACTCAGTGCCAATGTTGTTTCCATCAATACAACCATGCAGTCCTCAATGGGGGGAATCAAACAAGACCTCACCACCTAGCTTGAATCATTATTTTCTGCACTCTACACCAAACTGCATATCCCTACAGATAACCCTTCCTCTTCCTCACCTCCACATACTAAAGGTGACCATTCCTCTCATTCCCATACCTTGCAGAACCATCACTTTCAACGTGACCTATGCCTTCCGCGGGTGGATGTGACCAAATTTGATGGCTCAGACCCCATAGGTTGTGTAACCCAAATGGAACATTACTTCTCTTTATATGAAATTACAGATGACTTGGCCAAACTTTGGTATGGTGTTCTCCATCTAGATCAAGAACATTGGCAATGGTGGCAATGGAGAAGAACTTCTCGTCAATGGTATATTGCTTGGACACACTTTGTGGCAGAGATTTATGAACGCTTTGACACTGAGACCAACCATTTGGGCCATTTGAAAAACATGACACAATTAAAAACAATGGAAGAATTTATAGCTTCCTTTGAGCACCTGGCTTTTAGAAAAGAGGGCATGTCTGATGCCTTTTTCCAAGAGTTTTTTATCAGCGGCCTCAAGTATGAAATTCAGGCCCTGTCCTCATGGATCAGCTTGAGATTTGGCTGGAGGATACCAAAAGAGATAAATAAGCACAGCAGGTTGTATCTGCTCAAAACCGTAAACCCTCCTTTATCCCTCTCCCTAAACCAGTAAATCCCACTACTCCCTCTGCTCCACTAAAGATCCAAAAATTGACCAGGGCTGAAATGGTTGAATGCAAACTCAAAGGCCTTTTTTATAACTGTGATGAAAAATATTTCCCGGGCCACAAGTGTAAAGAACAAAATATTTTTATTGCCATCTCCGAGGATATTTCAGAAGAAGATGAAGAAACTCCCTCTATGTCTGAGTCACCTGAATCCACTGACATAACCCCTCCCTCAGACCCTTCCTAAATAGAATCGGTCATTTCCCTCAATGCTCTCACTAGCTTCTCCGCTCCCCAAACCCTCAAGCTAATCGATTACATCAAGCATTGGAAGGTCATCATTCTGGTTGATAGTGGTAGCACCCATAATTTTATTCATCGCCACATTACCCAAGAAACTCATTGCTACATCCATGCCGTCAATAATTTCCAAATTATGATTGCCAATGGTGGTTCCATGAAATGTGGAGGGCGTTGTGAAAATGTGTGTCTCCAAATTGCTGAATACCACCTGAAATCCCATATGTTTTCTATCGACATGGGAGGTTGTGAGATTGTGTTGGGTGCAGACTGGCTAAGGACTTTGGGTCCCATTCTCATGGATTTTAAAGACTTAACCATGCAATTTGACCAGGAGGGCCACCAATATAAGTTCCAAGGCATCACTTTTGGTTCACCTGAGATCATTAGTTCCCATCGCATGGAAAAGCTGCTCAAAAAGGGTCATTCTGGTGTTATCACCCAACTCCATGCCATACAAGCAACAAACACTCCCTCGATACCGCAAGACCTCCAAGCCATCCTTTCCAAACATCAATTGGTCTTTTCCACTCCCCAAGGCCTCCCTCCTTCCCATGGTGTTCATGATCATTCCATTCCCCTTGTACCCGAAATCCTTCCTCCCGATATCCGGTTGTATCGTCACCCCTTTTCCCAAAAAAATGAATTTGAGAAAATGGTCCAGGAACTCCTTAATGCAGGCATTATCCACCATAGTATGAGCCCATACTCATCTCCTGTGGTCATGGTCCTGAAGAAAGAAGGTTCTTGGCGAATGTGTCCTGACTTATGTGCCCTCAACAAACTTGCCATCAAATACAAATTCCCCATTCCTGTCATTGATGACCTCCTGGATGAACTGAGTGGTGCCCAATTCTTCACTAAACTGGATCTTCGTTTGGGCTACCACCAGATACGTATGAAAGATGCAGACATTCCTAAGACTACCTTTAGAACTCATGAGGGCCACTGAGTTTTTGGTCATGCCCTTTGGCTTGTGTAATGCCCCCTCCATGTTGGGTATGTGTTATATTCTTTGCATGTGTGTGTGTGTGGGCACGTTAGATACTACAACTGCATCTGACGATCATGGATTAAGGGATTAGGGTTTTGGTATCTACGGAATACCTAAAAACATTGTATATATTGTATGGCGAATGGTGAAATTTGATTTAATGAAAATAAGAAAGGTTTTCCCAATTGAGGGTTTCTGGTATAAAATATATGTGTACTCTATGTATGAGCCATTGATTAATTTATGTATTGCTTAAGAATCTATATGCATTGCTTTAATTCGTAGGTTTAAAACTTACATGTGGTATCAGAGCTCGTTTTTGGCTTCAGAGGGACGCCTTTGTTGCTGAGGGTTTGGCTCGGTCTTGATAGATCATGTTTATCTTGGGTCTATGATAAACCTGGGTTTAGTGGGAGCTTTTGCAGTGGAGATTCGAGTAAATAAAGAGGAATGGCGAGCTCATCTAGAATCAAGATAGAGAAGTTCAATGGTAAAAACTTTGAGCTATGGAAGCTCAAGATGGAGGACCTTCTTGTAGACAAAGAACAATGGATCGCTATGGATCTTGGTACACAGCCTACTGGTACACCATCTACAAGCACATAGGCTACTGGTACACAACCTACCAGTACACAAACTACTAGTACACCAGCTACTGGTATGTCGAAGGAAGATTGGGACAAGTTGGACAGAAGAGCAAGGAGTACTATTCAACTCTGCCTAGCAGATTCGGTGTTGTTGAATGTCTCAGGAGAATCTACAGCCAAGGAACTATGGGATAAGTTAGGGAATTTGTATCAATCAAAGTCCCTGGTAAACAAGTTGTTTCTTCGAAAGAAGTTGTATCATCTTAGGA
>ML810386.1:244531-262489 GCA_009831015.1 Picea engelmannii
GTTTTTGGTAGGAAATAACATGGATGTTATCAAGGAGGTGAAATCGTAGCTATCCTCCAAATTTGACATGAAGGATCTCGGTGCTGCTAACTTCATTCTGGGAATGGAGATTAAAAGAGATCATGCAAATAGGAAACTCTGGTCGAATCAAAGAAAATATGTTGAGACGATATTGCAGAGGTTTAATATGCATGGAAGTAAACCGGTCAAGGTTCATATTCCTATAGGTGTAAAGTTATCTGCAGATCAGTGTCCCAAGACACAGGAAGAAGAAGAGGACATGTCCCATGTTCCATATGCCAGTGCAGTTGGCAGTTTGATGTATGCAATGGTTTGTACTAGACCGAACATTGTACATGCAGTGGGAGTTTTGAACAGGTATATGTCAAAACTAGGGAAGGAGCATTGGACAGCAGTAAAGAGGGTCTTCAGGTATCTTCATGGCACCACCAGTTATGGATTGTGCTACCAAGGAAGTGCAGGATTGGATAGAGTGGTGGACATACATGGCTTTGTTGATGCAGACTGGGCTAGAGATTTGGATCGTAGAATATTTACAAGTGGGTATGTGCTTAACCTATTTGGAGGAGCAATCAGTTGGATGAGGAAAAGATAAGTTGTAGTGGCACTCTCAACTACAGAAGCCGAATACATGGCAGCCACTCATGCAAGAAAGGAAGCAGTATGGTTACAAAGATTGTGTTCAGGTATTGGGTTGGTACAACAAGCAGTGAGATTAGACTATGACAATTGGAGTGCAATATTTATGGCAAAGAACCTAGCTTATCATTCGAAGACAAAGCATATTGATGTTCAGTATCACTTTGTGAGAGACATGGTTGAGGAAAAGAAGGTGTTGCTAGAAAACGTTGACACTTTGAAGAATGTTGAAGATTCATTGACAAAGTCTATGAGCAAAGAAAATTTCTCTTGGTGTAGAGTAACAATGGGCATTGTTTCCCTGGATTGTTGACTATATAATCCCCTGGACCCCTGGATGCAAAGAAAACAACAAGTGGGAGAATGTTGGGTATGTGTTATATTTTTTGCATGTGTGTGTGTGTGTGTGCCGAGCACTTTCCTATGGGGGTCCCATGGTGAGGCAGGTATGCCCCCCCTGGTTAGGCGTAGCGTTCGGCAATGGGTGGTAGCCCAGGGCCGACGGGGTTCGGGGCAGCGCCCCAAAATTTTCTTTTTGGGGTAGTTTTTGCTATTTTTAGTGGATTTGTAAATTAATCCTGGATTAAGGGATTAGGATTTTGGTATATACGGAATACCTAAAAACATTGTATATATTGTATGGTGAATGGTGACATTCGATATAATGAAAATAAGAAAGGTTTTCCCGGTTGAGGGTTTCCGGTATAAAATCTTTGTGTACTTTGTGTATGAGCCATTGATTAATTTATGTATTGCTTAAGAATATATATGCATTTCTTTACTTCACAGGTTTAAAACTTACACTCCACCTTGTTATAACCCTAAATTGCACCACACATGCTTACCAGGCATCAGGCCAACTCATATCCCTTCATTGCCAAAACATCTGTTGAAAAACCTCTTTGAAAATCCTCTTGGGTTAAGGTACACACGCCCTAACCCACTATTGCACGTGTGTGAACACTGGCAGGCCTACTACAGACCACGTTTACCTAACAAAGCACAAAAGCAGGAAATTTGTCGACGGGACAAAAAGCTATGGGTCAGTTAATTGAAACTCCCGGCCATGCATGGCCGAGAGTTCATCCAAAACCCTAGCTCCTTCTAGCCTATAAAAGAAGGGGTAGGGGTACTATTTGGAAGAGGAAAAATTATAGCGAAGAAGCTCTACCCAATTGCTGAATCCATTTGTCCCAACCCTTTATCCTTTCCTCAAGCCTAAGGAGAATTAATGCAAAGCAGTTGGAGGACAAAGAAGAGGAGGAGCCCAGGATCAGGATCAAGGAGCGGTGGTCGGTCTCGACTTTGATTGTAAGTTGATTCATTTTGAAAATAATAAAAGAATACTTTTACTATCCCAATGCATGAGTTATCTATGATTTGTGTAATTTATGCTTAAGTTCTAACCCTCAAGTAGAAAACTAGCATGCATGCGTAGTGTTTTGTCTTGATTGCAGGTTAACTTTGGAAGGAGCAACGCAAGTAAGCGATCAAAGTGCAATGGAGGATCTACACCAAACATTAGTAAAAAGGTTAGTAGTTCCTTTCCATGCATGTATCGTGAAAGAGGGGTTTAAGTTTTGGGTGGTAGGTTAAAAAGTCATTTCTTTACGGTCAAAATCTACATGCAAATCGGACCCTAGTTTGCTAGTCCGTAGGGTATTATTTCCCAACAACAGAATTGGCGACTCCACTGGGGAGTTTACTCTTTAGGGTTTCCAGATTTAGTTGAGGTTTTTGGGTAGTTTAAAGGATTAGATTTTTTGTTTCTTTGTTTGTCTGTTTTCTGTTAGGTCAGAGCTAGCAGGGAACCTGGTTCTTTATACCAGTTTTTCGTTGACTTTTGCTTGACGGTAATTATCGGGACACACAGAGGTACACGCAGCCTGCATAAGGCCTACACGCGTGTACCCATGCCCTAACCTCTTACAGCCCGCATGTGAACGCTAGCTGTAGAGGTTTCAGTAGCATGTAGGAGTCAGAGAGATTGAGAGGCAGTCCTCCTCTTCCCTGTCAGAATTATATATTCTCAGGGGGCTTTCTGGATCCTGTCTGAGTCTTGTTGGTTCGTAGTCTTGTCTCAGTTTGCTTTATTGCATGTTGTTATTCCTTGCAATTATTTTTTCTTTTATGTTGGAAGAAGCATCCAAGCCTTCAAGAGACCCTGGTTATCAATACCAGAGGCCTCTTCCTGGTCTGGGCTGCCTGTGTTTATTTTTGTCTTAGATTTTATACATACATGCAGCCTGTGCAAGTGCAGCCTGTGGGTACACGCGCTCTGTTGTAGCTCTGCACGCATTTGCACGCGTGCTGTTTCAGTGACAGGAACATGCTTGATAGGTTGTTTTTCAATCAGGGTGGGGTAGTCATCCCCTCTTTTGGTGAGAAGTATTTCTCTCAGGTGTTTGAGTCTAGGGTTGCACAGTCGGTAGGTTAGGGCCTCTTACCCTTAGCCTGTTTTTTCTTAGTTGATATTTGATAGAAAAGATAAAAAATAAAAAAAAATAAAAAAAAATTGTTTTATCGTTTTTAGACAAGCGGAAGAATTTGTGCTTTTTTTATTTCCATTGTGTGTCTTTGCTTTGATTCTTTGCGATCTACGCTTTAAGACAAAAAAAAAAATTCTTGGTTTTGTGCTTGTCGGCATTTTCCCTTTGTTGCTTCATTTAGCACTTAAATAAAAATAAAAATAAAAAAACAAAAAAATAAAAAAATAAAATATATATATATATATATATATATATATATCTTTTTCATTTTCTTCGTTGATTGAAGATTGTGTTTCTGCATCAATAGCTAGGGAGAAGTCTTTTTGTTCATAAGTTTTTTGCAGTGAATTTAGAGCATAAGTAGCTCGTAATCGAGCGAAATTCCTTTATGTTTGCTGCATGAAATCTTAGAAAAATCGAAAATAAAAAGAAGTCTTTCTTTGTGAAAAGTTGTTGATTTTTTCATTTAGGAAAAGTCTTTTGTTTCCAACATTTTTTTTTTATTTTGTTTTTGCTTTGAGTCTTTACACATCATCAGTTTCACCTTCATACCTTGTGATGTAAAAAAACCCTTAAAAGCAACGCTAATTTAAAATCTATTAGACATTTTGTTTGTAGGGTTCATATACTAGCTCACGACTAGGGCCTTGGATTAGGTTGGAGAGTAAACTCTCCAAGGCCACTCAAAACCAAACATTGGAGTCTGTGATAGGGAGTGTAGAAGTCCAGTTTTGTGGAAGTTACCCGAGACCCCCCTCTAACACAGGGGATAAACACGAGGTCGTGTGAGGAAAGGTAGCGGAGATAACCCCTCCAAAGCCGGACCAAGCATAGTGGAGAACACATATCGAGGATTTGTTTTGGGATTCTGTCATTTTCATTTGCCACGGGGCTTCGTGGGTCTCGAATCCATTTCGAGGTCCTCAGTTGTCTTCCGGACCATTTTCTCTCGATACCCTTGACAGGTTTCAGGCTTGATACCCTTCTCATTGTGGTCTACCCAACTATCGACTGTACCCGCATGGTGACTGTTCGCGTGCTGGCAAACTAGTTGCCAATCTTTTTAGGGACATACACAGGTGACTACGGGGGTATACCGCGGTACCTAGGACAAACATCGGTCCACGCTTTGTAGAGTATACCCGGAGGGTGCTTCCGTATTCGAGTTTCACTTGCACCGGTAAGTTTCTCTAGTGTTGGTTGTTGTAACTGTTCTTCACAATAGTTAGTGATTGCTTGTCTTATCTCTTAGGGGCTTCTTTTTAGTGTCTGTTACTGTTTGAACGTGTAGAATACCTTAGCGTGTCTTGGATCTTCTCACACAGTGGAGGATCCCAAGCTCCACTGGTCACAAACGCTTCTGGGCCTGCCGCCAGTTATACTGGAGCCACCCCCGCCACGATTAAGGTGGAAGTTAGACCAACAAGGGTCTTTCGGAGCAACCGGGTTACAAACCATTGTGCCCGAACAACTCCCGGAGGAATCAACCACCAATATTGGCTTGGTTGAAACCCCAACCACTGATACTTGGCCATCAGTCAGTGTACCAATCCAATTTTACGAACGCCTGTCAGTGCCTCACACAGCTATGGAAACAAATGTTGTTACTTCCTCTGGGAATTCTTCCATTCCCACCACCGTTGCTACCACAGGAGAAGCATCTCCTAACTTGTCATCGTCGGTCTGGGCCACCATGGTCTCGGCCGTAACTACGTCGCACAGTGGACCGACCCCATCTATCGCGGAGGCCACAAATACCTTCACACCTAGTGCGACAGGCTCTCCATTTTCATATGGTATGCCTAGTTCAGGTACAAGTCCTGCACTCACTCACTCCACTTTACAGAATTTGGGTCTGGGGGCAGGGATTTCTAACGCTCCTCTGCAAGGTCAACTTGGGGGCATTCCTGTCCCTTTTGATGCTTTTCCTTACACTGGAGGTCATATCTTTCCTTTGTCCCCTTCGCTTGGTGGTCTGCATCAACAGTCCTCCGGGCAGCCTGCACACATGAGTTCATTTGGAGCCAAGAGTCAGGGAACACCTGCACAAACTCTGCCGGTAGGTTCGTCATCGTTTGTTTGGAACGGGACGTTTGGTAACAACACTTTCGCATCCACTGCTTTCCTGTCTGGGGGCACCCCCATTTTTGGACAGTCTACTCCGGCGCAGGGTACTATTCCTGCGTCGGGGGCACATATAGTAGGACCTTGGAACTCAGGACAAGGATCCGTTCCCTCCTCTAGAATGTCGTTCTGGGGTAATTCTTTCCACAATCAATGGAACCCCATACAGACTTCTATGCCTCTCCCAGTAGGACCGGCATGGGGTAATCCTTCCCAAAGTCCATCAAACACGATGAATGCCCAACATCCTATGTCCTTTATGGGGAATCAGCCAATGATGTCTCCATAGATGCAAAATCCTTACACTGGTCAAGGCCATGGTTTCTACCGGAATCCGGGCCAGCAGCCAAACTTTTCCTGGCAACCTGGTGCCAGTCAAACTCCAGGACCCTTTTTCCCAGGCTATCAGCAGCAACCCAAACTACCATTCCTGGCGATGTTACACTTGCCAGATTTGACAAGGTTGTTAAATGATCCTATTTGTCACGGTCCACGTTGGCCTCCTATGCCAACGAAGTTTCCTTCGGACATTCCAAAGTTCGCGGCCAAGCCTAACGAAGATCCAGGTGATCATGTGACTACCTTCCATCTTTGGTGTTCATCTAACTCATTGAAAGATGACTCCGTCCAGTTGCGATTGTTTCAATGCACTCTTATCGGGAGCGTCGCAAAATGGTACATCGAGCTCGATCGCTCACGATACTCTTCTTTTGGTGAACTGGAGATGGCCTTCCTTAACCATTTCTAGTTACCTGTGAGATACGATGCTGGCACAGATCTGCTTGCTAATTTCGAACAGACGACAACAGACCATATCTCTAATCATATCCGAGAGTGGAGACGTCGAAAGAGTCTAATCAAAGTACCAGTCCCACCAGCATTTTTGCTTGAGTGGTTCCTTAAGTCTTTAGTCCCGCAATTATCCAAAGACGTCGCGACTTCAGGAGTTTTCTCCGAAGAAGATGCCATCATGAGGGCTCAATAGTTTGAGCTCATCTATTCTCAGTCTGGTTTATTATACAACATCTTGTCAGATGCACCACGATCGATACTGGATAAAACTAGATAGAGAGCTGGACCACATGCCGACGGTATCGTTGGTTCAACACAAACCAAGCCCGCTGAGCAATTGACAAAACAATTGACAAAACAATTGAAATAGTTATCTATACAACACTCAGCAGCCAGCCAGACTACTTCTTTGGCTGCTCCTCCTACCCAAACATCGGACGTACACTCTGTGCATTCGACTAACTCCAAGGCCACCCAGCAGCCTGAAGGGAAGAAAAAACAACGCAAGAAGGGTAAGGGGGATAAAAAACCCACCGATAATGCTGGCAAGGGCACCATGGAAAAACGGAAGGTGAGGTATCCATGCAACTTGTGTGTGGAAGACCACCCGACCCATCTGTGTCCTCGACTTGCATAAGCCCAAAAGTTTGTCACACAGCAACAACAAGCCATGTTGACTAATCCCTTTCAGCATGGGCAAAATTTAACTCAAGCCTCTACAAGTGTTGAAGGGGGCAGCCAAGAAACCTGCCCTCCCCCAAACAATGCCTCCTCCGCGAATGTATATATGGTTAGGGGTGATGCTTTAATAACGACTAGAGCGCATGACTATAGTAAACCAAGCGCCTCTGAGAAGGGTAAAAAAGTTGAGATCCCATCTCTTCCTCTACAGATCGAGAAGACGTTGGGTGAAACAATGATACGCATTCCAAAGGGTGAATTTAAGAAATCTTCTCACAACCCAAACGCAAGGGCCGCCCAGAACTACTCTGTGGTGGAAGATTTATCACAAACCCCTTGTGCGATGTCTGCTTTGGAGGTCCTCCAAAGCTGCCCTGCTCAGAGGAAGGCCTTGTTGACTGCTTTAGGCTCTACTGAGACTTGTAACCCAGGTACCATCATGTTAGATATGACCGACTTGAAACCTCGTATGCCTTACCACGTCGCGTTTCAGATAGTAGTGGCTCATCCCATGAAATTTTTTACATGGAATATCTTCGGCACGGTGGTCGATGAGGGCGATTCAACTTGCATTATGTCATTAGCATGTTGGAAAGCCATTGGTCAGCCCGCTTTGTCTCCATCACCTACTCTCCTCACTGCATTCGATGGTCATTCTTTCCGACCACATGGCATCGTTCCTTCTTTCCCTGTGCAGTTAGGAGGGAAGACTGTGTGCGTTGAAGTAGAGGTATTCGATGCTCCCCTCGACTATAACCTCTTGTTAGGTCGAAGTTGGACTTATGGTATGCAAGCTGTGGTTGTTACAGTTTTTCGAGTCTTGTTGTTTCCACACGAGGGTCGGATAGTGACCATTGATCAATTGTCCTTCACTAGACCTGACCCAACTTTGGGGGCATCCACGGTTCCCATGATTGATAATCCTCAACTCGGTGTCGTTAATGTAGGAGTTGGTTTGTGCCCATCCTTGATGGGTACCTTCGATTACCCACCTCCTCATGATGATATCAAGTTTATATCGAATCACCACAAGGCTGAGATTTTTCACGTTTCGTCGTTCCGCATGACTTACTTTGAGGATCTGTGGATTCTTCCTTCCCCATCAGCTATGATGGATGAGACAGGGCACTTCGGCATGTCCATGCCCTTGTCGGTTGCTGAAGTAGTGTACTCTTTAGTCCATCAAGCTTCAGCTAACCCTGATCCGACTCCCGCACAAGAGTTGGATCCACTGCCAGAGCCTATTTGGGCTCAGGGTTCTTTTGCTACCACCGATTTATTAGACTTAGTCTTGCCTTCCGACGAAGCAGTAATCGAAGCAATGACTAGTCCGGACAAACCTTAGGAGGATCTTCATCACAGATCATATTTCCTCCCAGATTTACACCGAATTGAGGCAGGAGAATTCACTATCACCATGACGGGAGATCAGTTTTGTCCTATTAACCTCTTAGCTATGCAGGAAATTTATGTTGAGGGAAATATGGTGACTATCGTTGAAACCATACCTATTAACATCGCCCGAAACCCTGGCGTCACGGAGAATGTCTTCGTCGGAGAGGATTGCTCCCCTGAAGAGATTCAAATTTACACGGATCTTTTCAAATAATTCCGCGACGTTTTTGCCTGGTCTTATGAGGAAATGCCAGGTATCGATCCGAAAATAGTTGAACATGAAATCACAACGTATCATGATGCCAAGCCTGTTCAACAAAAACTTCATCCAGTTAATCCTAAGAAAGCAGTAGCCATCAAGATTGAGGTTGAGACATTTCTCAAGGAAGGGTTCATTTACCCTATCCATTTGACTCAATGGGTGTCAAACCCCGTGCCGGTCGATAAAAAACAAGGCACGATTCGTGTATGTACCGATTTCCGTGATTTGAACAAGGCATGTCCAAAAGATAATTATCCAACCCCATTCATTGACCAGATCATTGATGAATGTGCCGGTTGTGAATCCTTTTCGTTCATGGATGGTTTTTCGGGCTATAATCAAATTCAAATCAAACACAAGGACCAACACAAAACAACATTCATTTGTCCGTGGGGTACATTCGCCTATCGTAAGATGTCTTTTGGCCTCAAGAATGCTGGAGCCAATTTCCAGCGGGCCATGTCTTTTGCGTTTCACGGCCTCAAACATATAGTCGAGGCCTATCTAGATGATTTAGTATCACGCTCTCGCAAGCGAAAGGATCATCCTATGCACCTCTGACTAATATTCGAACGTTGTCGCTACTTCAGGATTCGCTTGAATCCCAACAAGTGCAGATTTTGCGTCACGTCAGGACGTTTGTTAGGTTTCATCGTATCAACAACAGGGATCATGGTCAATCCTCTTAAGGTGGAGGGAATAATCCAGTTTCCCCCCCCACGCACAATCTTACAACTTCAAAGTCTTCAAGGCAAGGCACACTTCTTACGCCGCTTCATCGCCAACTATGCCGAAATCACCAAGGGATTTAGGCGTTTACTGAAGAAAGATGTTTTTTTTTTTGGGGACGAGGCTGCTCAACGCTCTTTCGACGCATTAAAACACGCCCTCACAACCGCACCTCTGCTACGACCACCTAATTATAACAAGGATTTCCTATTATATCTGGTTGTCGCAGAGTCAACCATAGGCATGGTTTTAGTTCAGGAAGATGATTTGTTTTCAGAATACGTGATCTATTACCTGATCCGAGGCCTCATAGGACTGGAACTTAATTATTCCCATCTCGAAAAACTTGCGTTGGCAGCAGTTCATGCTGTCCAACGGTTCCGTCACTATGTTTTGTTTCGTAAGACCACCTTCATTGCTATCGTGAATCCATTCCAGTACATGTTGATACAATGAGTTATCGGCGGGAAAATTAGTAGATGGATGGTCATCCTCCAAGAATTTGACTTAGACTTCATTTTAGCAAAGTCCAAGAAGTCATTGGTCTTCGCAGAACTTATTTTGGAACTTCCGGTTGAGTGAGGTGACGTTGTGCCTGAAGAATCGCCTATCCGGGGGGATATGTTTTTGATTGAATCTTCAGACCCGTGGTACGGAGATATACTGATCTATCTCCATACTTTGAAGTGCCCCACCTCTGCTTCTCGTGATGAGCGTCAGCGGTTATGTCATCAGGATAAGAACTATCTCATACTCGATGATATGTTGTATCGACAAGGTGTAGACAGCATCTTGCGTCGATGTCTCACTCATGAGGAGGCTGTCATAGTGCTAAACGATTGTCATACAGGAGCTTGTGGCGGTCACTTATCTGGGTTGGCAACAACCCAAAAGATTTTACGAGTAGGTTACTTCTATCCCACACTTATCAAAGATTGTATCGAGTCGTTCAAGAAGTTCCATCCGTGCCAAATCTTCTCTCGGAAGATGAGGGAACATCCACCTCCTATGTTTCCTGTCATCACAGTTGGTCCCTTCACTAAGTGGGGGATTGATTACACTACATGCAACCCCCCATCAGCAAGGGGGCACCGCTATATCATCGTAGCTGTCGACTACTTCACTAAGTGGGTCGAAGCTATGCCAACGTTTAAAGATGATGGAGAGACTGCAGCTCTCTTCTTATTTAACCAGATTATAGCATGGTTCGACGTCCCGAGAGAGATTGTCACTGATCATGGCAGTCACTTTCAGAACCAAATGATGTCTGAGTTAACGTCAAATCTTGGGTTACAGCAAGAACATTCATCACCTTACTACCCGCAAGCCAATGGGCAGGTGGAAGTTGTAAACAAAACTCTTAAGACGATTCTACAGCGAACTATCAACTCAGCCAAGTCAAACTACCATTTGATGTTATACTCGGCATTATGGGCTTACCAAACATCAGTTAAGGCTGCAATCGGTTTCTCACCTTTCCAACTCGTTTACGGGTTGGAGGCAGTCTTGCCCATCGAATGTCAAATCCCATCTCTGAAATTGGCAGTACAGTTATTTCCAGACACTTCTCCACTTGAAGAGCGGTTAGTACACCTTGAGCATCTTGATGAGCAATGTCGTGATGCGGCTCTGGCCAACGAGGCTCATAAACATAAGTTCAAGTGTCAATATGATAGGTTCATTCGTCCTCGGATTTTTTCTGAGGGCGACCTTGTCCTGGTCTATGACCAAGACAAGGACCCCCTGGGGGCAGGAAAGTTTAAACCCATGTGGTTCGGACCCTTCATTATCAAAGAGGTATTAAAAAAGGGCACTTATCGTTTGGTCGATTTTGAAGGGAATGCTTTGGCAAAGCCTAGAAATGGGCTCTACCTCAAGAAGTATTACTCATAGAAAGGTCATTGTGGGTAACTTTTTGTAACATATGTATAGTCTTTGTACTATTACTTTTTTACGTTTCTTTTAAAAAGTGTTATGGACGTGTCATTGATGTTATCTTTCATCAATATGGCAGATGTCAAGTGATTCTAAGGTGTTCATTGGGTATGCAGATGGTGCTAGTCGACACACGTGGAGGCTTGCCTCCGCAGCTTGGGTAATCTTTACACCACAAGGTCAGTTGTTATCTTCCGGAGGTATATCCTTAGGTGACACCACAAATAATGTTGTCGAGTATAGTGCAGTTATTGCGTTGCTTCATGACGCTTTGTCATTGGGTATCTCTCATCTCTGGGTCTATCTAGACGCTCAACTGGTTGTGTCGCAGCTAAACAGAATATACCGGGTACATGATCCAACTTTACACCGACTATTCTTTAGGCTACGTCTCTTAGAACACAACTTTGATTATATTACATATTTTCATGTTCCTAGGAGATGAAACCGAATCACAGATACTCTAGCTAATCACATTTTAGATTGGCATCTTGCCCACATATAAAAAGATCATGGACATAAACATGTAAATACATTTTTGTACACATAGTCCACAAGACACAAAAAAGAGATAAAAACCATATATAAACATCATAAAATCCTCAGAGTACATAGATGGGCGCAAGCGCCTCAAAAGTGGGAACAGTAACAAGTCACCGGGCTTATGCCCTCAAAAAAAATATATACATATCAGTGCTCGTGGCACATAAAAGTCTAAAGTCTGCTCAGGGCCTATGGGCCCTGTTATAATCATGTGTTGTTACTGATTTTGTGTTTTAAGGCTATAAAACACACCGTCAAGGCATCCAAATAAAGATTTTTATGATGAGATTTTGAAAAGAAGAAACAAAGAAAAACTAGATCAGATTCAGTTCCTCAATTGTCTCTGTCTTGCTTCCCGTTGTTCTTGGATGCTTATGTCACATTCAATTACAGCCCACGATCTTTCTAACTCAACCCTATTTGTTTCGGTTTGCAAGATGGTGTTAAATAGGTTTAGAGCAATGCTTGTTTGATCCTGAAGACCAGGTTCTACATTAGGTTGTCTGCCGTTAGGAACTGTCATGGGTGATAGGGTTTTAAATGTTTATAAAAGGGGTTTTTTATAGATTGCTTACTTCAGACTTTGAGAGATTATATTAATGAAACAACTTTAAAATTTAAAACAGTAATGTAGAAACACAATCAAGGTCGTTTCCTGGTTTTGTGACAATTTTGAGATTGTAGACAATGAAACATAACAGAGAGAAATATAAGGCTTTTATCTGGAAAGAATCTTATATTTCAATTAACAATAATGAAAGAGAAACAGGATTTCTAACAAAGAGAAATATTAAGGAACAGAAGGATTACAGGTCTTAAAATTACTGAAGTAATCTCAGAGGAAAAATTGTAATACATTCAACATCCAAACCAATCTGAAACAATGAACAACAATGCCTATAATATCAAATTGATTTATTTGCTAGAAGCACACATTAAGAAGAAGATTTAACAAATGATGATAGACAGGGGAAGAAACATAGTCACGAAATTGCAGGCTCCAGAATCTTGTTGCGAATTATAATCCAATAAACTTTAAAGTTGACCGTACAAAAATTGGCTTTCTCCCAAACTTTCTGAAGCCTTGTTTCAGCCTCTTGAAACTATATTTATACATTTCTATCAAAATCTTCCGTTGGTAACTAACCAACTTCCTAATATTTCGGTTGCATAAACTAATGTCAACCGTTTACAATTTATTTCAAAGTTCTAAAAATAGAAATATTTACAAAGTTTTAACTTTGAGTTGAAGAAATTTCTTTATCTGCTTCAATATATTGAACATATTTCTCTAAAACGTTCACCAATACTTTAGGGGCCTCTGGTACTTTGTTTGCTTCAAACGAGAAGAAACTTCTTTGTAGACCCGGCAACTGGCTTCCTATTGTTTTCTCGGTGAATTTAACTTTCTCCAGTTTCGAACTTGAAGCCATCATCCACTTCTCGATTTCTGAAATGTTGACTGCTTTGATATTTGAGATTTCTGCTTTCTTTTCTTCAAGTTCTTCTTTTATTTTTAGCTGCTTCATGTTGATGTTGATTTCTCCTAACGACTCGGAAAATCCATCTGTCCCGATCTGTACTGAATCTTTTCCAATAGAATCGAGGATCTTTTGACAATCTTCATTGACTCATTTTGTTATTCTTTTATATCCTTCCAAAATTTTTTCCCAAACATTTATCATTATGTCTCCTTTCAACTGCTTTGAAATAGATAACTTCTGTAATTTTCCAGCTTCTTTTTTTTGTAAAGAAGTTATTATCTTTTGGAAAGAATTTCTTGCTGCTTTAGCTTCTTTTTCTTTTTGCACTACCTTTTCCATAGACCATTTAGATTCTTGAAAATAATTCTGGATAATTTCCAGATTATAGAATATCTTATGTTGTTCTTCCTCAATATTTGCATATATCTTTGATTCTTTTGTCTTGAACTGTTCCATTTCAATCACTTGATTAGTAATTGAAATGATTTTATCTTGCAGAGATTTATTTTCATTGCCCAGCTTCTGTACTTGTTCTTGGGTCCTCTGTATCATATGTTTTGCCTCGGTCAAGTTTTCATTTAACTTTTGAATTTCTTGGATGTCTTTAAGTCTAGCTTGTTCTAGACCTTTTTGTATTCCCCAGCCAATAATTTTTTCATTCTCCTTTAACCTGTCCTGTAGTTGAACTATTTCTCGATCCTTTTGCTCTAGCATAGTGGTTAGATTTCCTACATAATACATATTGGTTGATGCTATTGCCCCCATGGTTCCTGCTAGCTCAGTGGAAAATTCTCCTTCGTTTAACTTCTTTCCGTCAATGATGATTTTATGTTTTTTAACCATTCTTTCTCCCACAGGATGTAATTCCTGTTTTAAGACAGCCCTTCATTTTTTGCTGAAAAAATAATCAGATGAAGGAATTTCATCTCTGGTGATCGGCTCTAAATCATTTACATATAGAACTCCTTCATGAGGGGTTCTAAAAGTAGCCTGCAGTGGGGTTAACGCTGTAATGGGGCTACCAAGTTCCTGTGAAGTTGTTCCACCAACACTTTCTGGAATATCATCAAGGTCTATTGGGTTTGTTTCTATTCCCTTTACCTTTTCTGTCTGTGTTTCTTTAGTCTGAGCATCCTCTGTATTCTGAGGAGGTATTTTAGACTCTTTCAATTTATCTTCATCACTTGCATTATACTGAATAATGGTTTCAAACCCGATAGGAATTTTTTCTTGCTCTTGTGCTGGCATTTCGCCTTGTAAGACCTTTGGCAGACATTGCTTTGTATTTCTTTGAAAAGATGCAAACCCCACCTGTGCATCAAGTGACAAGGTTTGCACTCTGCTCTGAACTTCATCATAAGATTTAGCATTTCTAAAAACATCATTATAAACTGAGACCTCATGTTCATATGCTTTCAAACCACATTGTGTGACATGCCGATTGATTATTTGGTATGGATCGTGTTTCCTGTGTTCTATATCCACTAATTTCATTTCACTCAACGATTCGGCTTCTGCCTTAGAATGACCTATGTTTAATAAAGAAAATTTTCCTAGATAAACTGGAAAAGATGGCCATGCCTTTTTCTGCTGAGATTTTAATTCTAGCCCAATACCACCGTTTACCAACTGGTAAGCCACTTCTCTACATATTAACCTGTCTGGTAAAATTTTGGGCAGTGCATGAGGCGGGATAGAATAGCCATAAACTCTGACATAGGAGAAATTTTCTTCAATGAACCAGTCAGCAACTGATTTGAGGTTTTCTATGATGGTATTAGAAATGCGAGGAGGTTCGCATCCCACGAAAATTCTGTGTAGAGGAATAATTACATAATGGAAAACCTCATAAAAAGTGTTTTTTGCATTTTCTTCCCATAGAGCTGAGTGGTACTTATGGACAGGTTCTGGGCAAGAGGAATTCCAACTCCAATTCATTAATGGGAAAGGAGTCATAAAACAAATGGCGTCCATGATATAAGCTGACATATAAAAGGCCACCGGCTGTCCCTTTGACCTAGTTGTTTTGTAATTTATAACCTCTGAAGAGATGTTGTCTGATAAAATTTTATGCCAATTGAAATTGTGCCCCTCTGAAACTTGTTGGAAATATGGCTATAGCAGAGATGACGCAGACGGTCACGGTTGTCATTGATGGCAATCGGTTGGTTATGGAGCAGGCACAAGAGATGCTGGAATTTATGGCAATCGGTTGGTTATGGAGCACGCACAACAGAAGCTGAAACACAGATGGTGAAACACAAATGCTGGAACACAGATGCTGAAACACAAATGCACTAGTGGAGGTGCATTCTTCTTGGGTGATTCATTAGTTACATGGCTAAGCAAGAAGCAAATCTCTATAGCTTTGTCTACCACAGAAGCAGAATACATTGCAGCTGCTGCATGTTGTACTCAGGTAATATGGATGATACAAGCTCTTGCGGACTTGAAGGTAACATATGAAGAACCCATTCCTCTTCACTGTGATAATACTAGTACCATTAGTGTTTCCAAGAATCCAGTTCTTCATTCCAAAACAAAGCATATACCTCTGAAGTATCATTTCTTAAAAGATCAGGTTGCCAACAAAGTGGTACAGTTGCAGTACATTCCCTCCACGGAGTAGATTGCTGATCTATTTACCAAACCATTACCCAAAGCACAGTTTGAATACCTCAGACAGAAGATGGGTGTCCTACCCTTCTCTAACTAACCTATGCAATTTGTCAGGGGGAGCGTGTGCTTAACAGCTCGCCTGAAGAGACATTTTGGTCTTTATACCAGTATTGAATATATGAGTGTAGTTGTGTTGAGGTTGGTCATGAGCAGCAAAGATGGACATTTTTTTTATAAGAAGTGTTCTTGAAGTAATTGCACGAGCAGATGTGTACAAGACAGAGCATAGATGATTGATTAGAGGAGTGCAGGTCCAAAGGATCCTTTCACAAGAAGCCTGGTTACTGAACATGGTAAAATGGCAGCAAGCGAAAATACATAGAGATCAGAGCTGATCCCTTTTTCCTGGTATTACCGTTGAGTGCACGCAGTCAGGGGGAGCTTGAGGAGAACAGTTTAACCCTTTTCCCTTGATGTCAAAGGGGGAGAAATGAAAGACATATTGCCATCAATGCCAAAGGGGGAGATTGTTGGAAATATGGCTATAGCAGAGATGATGCAGACGGTCACGGTTGTCATTGATGGAAATCGGTTGGTTATGGAGCACACACAAGAGATGTTGGAATTGATGGCAATCAGTTGGTTATGGAGCACGCACAACAGAAGCTGAAACACAGATGCTGAAACACAAATGATGGAACACAGATGCTGAAACACAAATACTGGAACACAGATGCTGAAACACAAATGCTGAAACACAGATGCAGAAACACAATGCTGAAACATAGATGGAACACAGAAGCTGAGTCACAGACGCTGGAACACAGATGCTGAAACACAAATGCTGGAACACAGATGCTGAAACACAAATGCTGAAACACAGATGCAGAAACATAATGCTGAAACAGAGCTGGAACACAGAAGCTGAATCATAGACACTGGAACACAGATGCTGAAACACAAATGTTGGAACACAAGTGATGGAACACAAGTGCTGAAACACAAATGCTGGAACACAGATGCTGGAACACAGATGCTGAAACACAAATGCTGGAACACAAGTGATGGAACACAAGTGTTGGAACACAAATGCTGGAACATAGAAGTTGGAACACAGATGCTGGAATGCAGATGCTGAAACACAAATGCTGGAACACAGGTGCTGGAACACAAATGTTGGAACATAGAAGCTGGAACACAGATGCTGGAACGCAGATGTTGAAACACAGATGCAGAAACACAATGTTGAAACAAAGCTGGAACTTATGCTGAAACATAGTGCTGTAACAGCTGAAACACAGTAATGTTACATATGCTGAAACACAGCGTTGGGCTGAAACACAGTGTTGCATGATGTGGCATGCGTAGAGGAGGCATGAAAAGAGCCAGTTCAGAAAATCAGGGAGAATGCCGGCATGCGAAAAGCAGAAGAAAGAATGAAAGAAAGGGAAACTGCAGTTGGAGTTGAGAAAAGCGGAAGGACTTTCAGTCTAAAAATAGACTGGCAGTTAAGACAGGAGGAACACAGTGTTGCATGATGTGGCATGCGTAGAGGAGGCATGCAAAGAGCTAGTTCAGAAAATCAGGGAGAATGCTGGCATGCAAAAAACAGAAGAAAGAATGGAAGAAAGGGAAAATGCAGTTGGAGTTGAGAAACGCAAGGAAAACCTCTGCATGTGGTGAATCTATATAATTCGCTGGAACAGAGATGAGTGAGGTGGTTGTTGAAAATGGGAGAGAGAGAGCTCTGCAGGTGATAAAAGGAAGAGGAGAATCTGAGCGACACAGAAGAAGCTGAGAATGGGCTGCAGAGGACGGTGAAGCAGAGCAGCAGATCAGAGACAGTGAAGAACGCAGAGTAGATCAGCAAAAAGGGTAAGCAAGCTATATCAGAATGAACAAGTTGATTTGAGCAATATTTATTTTGGCAAATAAGGGTGGTAGGGTGGTGCTAGGGAGACGTATGTCTCTTTCTCTGCAAGTGGGTGCTTGTAGAATCTGAAGGTTGGTTCCTTCACTCAGTTGGTGCTGAAGTAAAGAGGAAGTCGGTGCTTCCACCCAGTGGGTGCTGGGATTCTGTGGGAGTTGGTGCTCTCAGCCAATTGGTGTTGGCAATCAGAGGTTGTAGCCTCTATGAGTTGGTGCTCATAAAAGATGAGATGTAACGCAGTTGGAGCTTGCTTAACATCTTAAGAAGATGAGGTTTTTTCCCTGGTTGGGTTTCCTCTTGAAAAATCTGTGTCTC
>ML810386.1:277139-288747 GCA_009831015.1 Picea engelmannii
GAATAATATTGAGAAACTTATATTCGTTAAGATTTTTATCATTCTTTGTCCAAAAATGAATCTTAAAGGTAATTTTGAATTCGTCGGAGATGAAAATTTTTGCTTTAGGAAATTTAGAAAATGTAAAGACTCAAAGATACAAAAAAAAATTATCCTCAAGATCAAAAATTCAAGGTCTGTTTCAACATCATGTACAACTTGGGCTAAACGCCTAAAAAATCGTACCCATGTCCGAGGTGCCCCCACAACATGAGTCTGCATGGATGGTGGCAGGTCCTCTATCTCTGCCATGGGAACTGTGCGAGTGAGTGCAGTAAAGTTCCACTCAATTTGCCTCAGGATCCTCTCGGCCTCGCCTGCTGGGAGGTTCCCTACTACTGTTGCTCCTCCAACGGCGGAAGCTACGGCTTCTGGCCATGGACGACGCCTATTCCGTGCATAGTCAGCAAGTCGCATGGGTCCCACATCTGCATGCAATAAACATTCACCCATCAAAAACTCTGGTATACAAAAACATGATATATATATCAAAAATACATAAAAATTACATATGCAAACAAAAAAAAACTATACTGGTGGAGACTTACCCATCTCCCCTCGCTCCTCACCAGGAGGCACTGATATCTCTGGATCTCTGGAGAAGTCGATCCCTGCATATGGGTAGTCCTTAATAGCCGGGATCTGTCGTGACAGCAAAGCAAAAAAATCGGCGTTGAAGCCCTCCATGGTCCTTCCACCACCCTGTCACGGCAGTAACACTGCCCATCTGCATACTACGGGGAAAGTCGCCAGATGCCCTCATATTGTCATCTGAGGACTGAAGCATGGAACTCTCTCGAAAAAGAATGAACACAGGATGGTCCCAAACCCGAAGTTCCTGTGTGTCTGCTGTCGGCAAGCTGTCAATTGACTCTTCATGCACTCCAACAGTGTGGTACTCCAATCAAAAAAAATTGCATTCATGCACTGGATCGCACAGTTCATTTGTGTGCGCGAAGCCTGATGCACGGCTGTTGAGCCGATAATCCGTCCAATGAGCAATAAAATAGTCTGTAGAGTGAGGCTGGTAATCCTACTGATAGGTACCGAGGAACCTCTGTGATCGGTCCCAGCCTCACAGTACTCATCTATCAGCTCTGAGACCTTGCTCGGCCCCGCAGGAAAAGTCTGAAGGTTGACTGGTTCCCCTCTCCTTGAGAGGCCAATCAGAAAGTAAATATCCTCGGTGGTGGGCACCAAGGATTGCCCCTCTATCATAAACGCCTCTGCATCAGGGTGCCAGTAGTCAACCAAGGCATTCAGTAGCCTTGGTTGCACGCGCATGAATGGACATAAAAAGAACTTCAACAAACCACACTGCATCAGCACGGCCACAACATTCGGATCTGCAGCCACTAACTCATTGGTAGCCTCGTGCTCCCTTTCCCTCCATTGAACATACATCCTGCCAACACAACAAAGTAAAAGGAGGGTCAATACTTTTTTAATTTTTTCTTTTTCACCACGCGGGGGGGGGTACCCGCGGGTAGGCTTTGCTCTGCAAGCGGGTACCCACGGGTTGTCCCTGCACAACCCGCGTTTACCTAGGGCCTACCTTTTTGAGGTCGACGCCCACCCCAAATATCAACTAAATACTACAAAGGAAGTATTGAATAGCTAGACAAGGGGGTTTGTACTTACTTGGTCCAAGCAAAAGTCCGTTTTGTCCATTGTAGCTCCCAGAATCACGATCTTTGGCAAAGAGGGTCTTTTGGCTCTAGAGTCAATTTCCAAATCAGCAATGGTGATAATGAGCTGCCATCTTCTATTCATAGAATTTTTGTCCTCTTTTTGTCACTTTTTTGGCCCCCCTTATCAGTTTCTTTATACCAAAAACCATTTTGAGCGATCCAGGAGTTATATGGGAGGGATTTGAGCAGGTACTGGGACAATTTTTTTTTTGAGTTTCGAAAAAAAAAAAAATATATATATATATATATATATATATTGACGGTCCATAAAAAAATATTTTTTCAAAAATCAACTTGAGCATATAGGTTAGGATTCTACCCCAACTTTTGCATCTCGTTGCCTTTTTTCTTATGATATAGGATCGATCCCATCCGGTTGTGACACAGAACCATCATATCTGCTCTAGAAGTGTCATGACTTGGTGGTAGAGCTTACCAAAACATGGATGCCCTAGGTAGGTCATGGTTGCATTATGGTGTCCATGCCATTTTTAACAACACTGTAGGCTCGGGAGTCCGTATAGTCTTTCCTGAATACGAGTTTGAGCCTCATTCGCACGGGTCTTTTTCACTCTTTGTCTTACCCTCCGTACTCCCAAAATATAACGGGTCTCCTTTTAAGCCCTTTTCAGACCCTCTAAACATGTAAAGATTGTCGAGCGATCTTGTGACCTTTCACGCTCGTTAAAATGAAATTTGAAGTCACGTTTTTCCGACGGTAGTTTACCCCTTTTTCGGTCCGGACGGTCAGCTGTACGAACAAAGGTATACTCTATTGAATTCTCGTTCTTTAGAAGAGTATCCTCTGGTATAATTTTATTCCTTTTTCGGGCCTGAGGAACTAAATTTACGAAAAAGAAACCCCCCCGGAGTCCATAGTTAAGCTCTTGTCAAACTCCCTAAAATTAAAAAGATCACCGAGTGACCTTATTCTTTCACACTCGTTAAATTTTTCCAGAAGAATGTTACTGACGGAGTCCATAGTTAATTTTTTTTCAGACTCCTTAAAAGTGAAAAAATAGCCGAGTGATCTTGTCCTTGTCACACTCGTTAAAATAGTTTTGAATTGATGTCTAATCGGTGCTAGTTTATCCCTTTTTCGAACCGACTAGACTATTGTCGAAAAAGGTACCCCAATGGAGTTTCCTTTTATGCTTTTTCAGACTCTCTAAATATGAAAAACCACCGAGCTTCCCTTCTCTAGGCTCGTTAAACTTACATCGAAGGATGTTACCATTGTGTGTTCTATCAACCGCATTTTCATATCTTACCTATCAGCCTTGTAACAATTTGCTTCTGTGTCTTAACACCTTTGGCCACTGGAGGATTTTTCCCAAGTATCATTTCCCTAGAACATCAGTCTTGTCCTTGTGCCTTGAGCTTGTATGTTTGCAGTACTCGTTCCTCCATTGTAACGTAATATTCATTTATTCTTTTTCACAAATCATCAAAAAGAACAAAAAAATCAAATATACCCCAAAAAGAGGATGGGGAAAGTATTTTCTTTATTGGAAGCATAATGAGTCGCCCTTGGATGAAGCACATCTGTCAGTTTGATCATCAGACTATGGGATGTAGTACGACCTTAGGAAGCTTATTCTCGCTATATAGAGTTGTGTCCTCCACCGTTTGGTTACTCTTCCAAACATATGGAGAGTTTGCATTGCCTCCTACTTCATAGACTTATGATTAACATATATGATGCCTGAGTCTTATCACTTGTCGTACTATTATCCAAGGGAATTTTTGTCATTAAGCCTGAGTCGGCCACTCTGCATTATGTCTCTTGTCCGCATACCCAGCCATCCTAAACGTTCAATCAAGTCTTTGTTCGAAATATCTGAAGCCTTCAGTCCGATCATCAAGATTATCAAGTCCATAACCGACGAGCCATCGAAGACCTCTGGGTAGTGTAGTCGTACACTCATATTACACTCCTACTCAAGTTTTAGAAGATTTTGAAGTTGTTGCTCGATCTCTGAAGTATATCCATCAGGCCGAATCAGCTTCTGGGAGATGGATACTCTATATGTATATCTTTCTGATTTCGAGATGTAGCTCCGCTGTGTATTGTTCGCGGCTACTCTTTATAGTTATTTGACATGGATCTACAGTGTATTTGATTGGTAACCATGGTTCTATATTATCCCGAGCATGGGTATGCCCGCCTCCGTGAGACATTTGTTGTTTTACAGACGACACCTCCTGATTCCTGATTCTTGGGCTCACTCATTTAGCATATCAGTACAGATTGGTAAAAGATTGGTAATGTATTTCGGCCATCAGATGCTCTTCTGACCTCACACATTAGAGGACATCTGTTATAACCCTAAATTGCACCACACATGCTTACCTGGCATCAGGCCAACTCATATCCCTTCATTGCCAAAACATCTGCTGAAAAACCTCTTTGAAAATCCTCTTGGGTGAAGGTACACGCGCCCTAACCCACTATTGCACGCGTCTGAATGCTGGCAGGACTACTACAGCCCACGTTTACCTAACAAAGCACAAAAATAGGAAATTTTTCGATGGGACAAAAATCTATGGGTCAGTTAACTGAAATTCTCGGCCATGCATGGCCGAGAGTTCGTCCAAAACCCTAGCTCCTTCTAGCCTATAAAAGAAGGGGTAGGGGTACTATTTGGAAGAGGAAAAATTATAGCGAAGAAACTCTGTCCAATTGTCGAATATATTTGTCCCAACCCTTTAGCCTTTCCTCAAGCCTAAGGAGAATTAACGCAAAGCAGTTGGAGGACAAAGAAGAGGAGGAGCCCAGGATCAGGATCAAGGAGCGGTGGTCGGTCTCGACTTTGATTGTAAGTTGATTCATTTTGAAAATCATAAAAGAATACTTTTCCCATCCCAATGCATGAGTTATCTATGATTTGTGTAATTTATGCTTAATTTCTAACCCTCAAGTAGAAAAGTAGCATGCATGCGTAGTGTGTTGTCTTGATTGCAGGTCAACTTTGGAAGGAGCAATGCAAGTAAGCGAGCAAAGTGCAACAGAGGATCTACACCAAACATCAGTAAAAAGGTTAGTAGTTCCTTTCCATGCATGTATCATGAAAGAGGGGTTTAAGTTTTGGGTGGTAGGTTAAAAATTCATTTCTTTACGGTCAAAATCTGCATGCAAATCTGACCCTAGTTTGCTAGTCCGTAGGGTATTATTTCCCAACAACACACCTTCCAAAGCCTCATGAATCATGTCTTTCGTCCTTTTCTCTGCCATTTTTATCTTAGTTTTCTTTGATGATATCCTCATCTATAGAAAAACCTGGAAAAACCATCTTGCTCATGTGGATCGAGTTCTCCATCTACTCTCTCAGCACCAACTTTTCCTGAAATAGTCTAAATGTGTTTTTGGCGCCTCGGAAGTAGAATACTTGGGTCATCTGGTTGGCAAAGATGGCGTCAGGGTGGATCCTAAAAATATTGAAGCTATCAAAGACTGGCCTCACCCAAAGACTCTTAAGATCTTGCATGGATTTCTAGGCTTAACAGGGTATTTTTCGCAAGTTTGTTAAGAATTATGGGAAGATTGCAGCACCTCTCACTGATCTCCTCAAAAAGAACTCTTTCACTTGGACTCCATCCACTGCTCAAGATTTTTAGACCTTGAAGATGGCCATGTGCACCACTCCAATCCTCACCCTTCCTGATTTCACAAAGACCTTTGCGTTGGAATGTGATGCCTCAGGGAAAGGAATTGGTGTTGTCCTTATGCAAGAGGGTCGACCTTTGGCCTTTACCAGCAAGCAAATATTTGAAAGAAATATGGGCAAATCCATCTATGAAAAGGAAATGTTGGCTATTTTGCATGTCATGGATCTGTGGCATCCTTATCTATTGGGGCAACGTTTCCAAATTAAGACAGACCATCAAAGCCTCAAGTATTTTCTGGAACAACACATTTCCTCCCCGGAACAACAAAAATGGGTGACTAGACTCTTTGGATATGATTATGAGATCATTTATAAGAAAGGCAAAGACAATGTGGTTGCAGATGCACTTTCCTGAAAATATGAAGATGAAGGATCCCTTTTTTCTCTTTCATTCATTGTACCAGATTGGCTCCAAGTCGTTCGCGAGGAATGGCTACAAGATCCCAAAATTTCACAGTTGATCCACCAATTGCAGTCCAAGGCTCCAGCTTCCCCAAGGTACTCTTGGCTCCATGAGGAACTTCGATACCAAGGCCATTTGTATTTAAGTAAACAATCAAAGCTTAAATCCACAGTACTTTTTGAGCTTCATGCTACACCCACAACAAGGCACTCCGGGTTCACCAAAACCTATGACAAGGTCAAACGTTCCTTTTTCTGGGATGGTATGAAACAGGACATTTGTAATTTTTTAGTTGAATGTGATGTGTGTCAATGCAAAAAGTGATAAAAAGTCAAATCGTCGGGCACACTACAAACGCTCCCGATTCCACCTGCTATTTGGAAGGATATCTCTATGGATTTTATTACCAGCTTACCCAAATCGGGAAATAAGTATGTCATCATGGTGGTTGTTGATCGCCTTTCCAAGTATGCTCATTGTTTCTCCCTTCAACACCCGTTTACAACATCCACGGTGGCTCAAATCTTCATGGATTAGGTCTTCAAGCTTCATGGCATGCCACACTCTATTGTTTTTTATTGTGACCCAACTTTCACAAGCAATTTTTGGCAAGAACTGTTCAAGATACAAGGCACCGAATTGCATCTCAGCATAGCTTATCATCCCCAGACTGATGGCCAAATTGAAGTTGTCAACAAGTGTTTGGAAACATACTTGACTTGTTTTTCCTCAGAAAAGAAAAATTAGTGGGCTCAATGGTTACCCCTAGCTGAATGGTGGTACAACACTTCATACAATACAACTACACACATGACTCCTTTTGAAGTGGTATATGGATAGAAGCCACCTTCAGTTCTCTCATACTTACCGGGGGCCTCGAAGGTCTAGGCAGTTGACCTAACACTTACATCTCGAGAGGCTATTGTCCATACCCTCAAAGATAATTTGGTCATGGCACAAAATTGCATGAAGCAACAAGCAGATCAAGGTCACTATGAACATCAATTTGCAGAAGGGGATTGTCACACACCCACTACAACGAATTATATTTTTCATCTTTTTCTTCAAGGAACAGAATCCTAGAGACTTCTATGGGGCCTAGCGCAAACCCTCTCTTCCCTTATACTCCTCCAACGACCACAAGATGGCCTTAGCACAAGCGCCTTTCACAACTCGTGAGTCGGGAATCAAGACTCTCGACTCCCCTTTCTCCAAACACTGATACCCGAGATGCTATATGGGTATGTATCCCTACTCACTAGTGCCCGCTACATGTAACCGTAGGCTAGGAAAAACACTAGCACCACACGCAACCTTGCCAGTTGAGGTGTTGAGCTCTTGTGCTCCTCCTTCACGAATCCCCGAGACACGAGAGGTCAATGTTTCATGGATTCTGCCAAAATGACATGCACACTCCACTTGTCAACAATGCTATAATCTGCTCACGAGCTGTGTCACTGCCACCCATCGCACGAGACCTCAACTCTCAGTGTTTCGCGGCCTTAGAAATCAAGGTGTAGCTTCTTCATCCTGCGAAACCCCGAGCCACGATAAGTCAACAGTGGGTTGACGCTTTCCCAATGCGACACGTGTCCACCACCGGTTACCCACTTCCTAGGCTAAATACTAGTGCTACTTGCATCTCACGACTTCGCAAGTTGGAGTGTTGAGCCCTCATGCTCCTCCTTCACGAGTTCTTGAGATACGATAAGTCAACAATGGGTGACTCCTTCCTAAGCGACATGTGTCCATCACCTGTCACCCGTTCCCACCTTTCTATGGGCGCTTGTCATTATGCCACCTATCATCCACGCAGTCCCCACTTACAGATGGGTCACATGTTTACACGAGCCCTCGGCGCTCGGCACTTCATGACTCCTACAATCGAAAAGAAACTCTCTCAAGTTCCGAAACCCCAATAGGTGATACCCACGAAGGTTCTGATCCAATGGTTCTCCTATGCCTTGGATCCAACAGTCACGATCACATCGCCATCTCACAAATCATGAGTTCATACAGCCCTACACTTGACCACTCCAGGTCACAAGTTAGCGAAATGTTACTCTCCTGCCTATACAAAGGATAATATCGATGGTCAATAGGGATCCGTCAGATCCTTGGATCTACGGTCCAGGATCCCATCGCTACATGTGAACGCTGAAAGGGTCAAGGTGTTAATGCCTATGCTCCTCCTCTAGATCCATCAGTATCGATAGATCTGGGGTATTACCAAAAGGATTCTGACCGTTTTTCAACCAAATGATAGGGTATTCTCTCTTTCTATAATTGGGCTCGCTATCCCTTCTGAGCTTGAATCACAATATTCAACTTCTCGAGGCCTCAAACTCCCATGACTCTGAGACCTCAGAGAACTACCCTTTCAGCCCCATACTCAACCATTTGTACAGAAACCAACGATGACATGTAAGCATACACATGCATCCATTATTTCCAGTTTAAAACACCAGGCAATCATTCTATACAGAAATTATTATGGGCATATAAACACAAGCATGCATTCATGATATTCAGTTCGAAATACAAGGTATAAAACACTTATCAAATCTACCAGGCATGATGCAACTGTTGAGAGGGGTTCTCGTTTCCAACCAACCATAGGCTCAGTGACTCCAAACGGATTTACCACTAGCCACACCCGAGCTAGACCACGATGCTTTGAGGTTCAGTCTGCTACTTCCATCTCAACAAAAATCAAGGGCGAAGGTTACTCTCCTTCTCCTGATGAAGGAAAATAATCTAGGATGAAGGTTACTCTCCTTCTCCTAGTATTCAGAACTCCCTGTGTTTCCAGGGTTTCTTTAGTCTCTTTCGCTATCCCCATCGCGCGCATTGCTCTCCCCCCCTACCACATTTCCTCTCTTGCCAATTTATGCTGTGAGGTTGCATGTGGCATGAATTCCGCCATCCATGGTCAGGTCTGAGGGCTGTTACGGATGGGCGGTTCACCCCCATCCCCTCATTAACTCTTGAGTAGCCTCCCCACCTACCAATCTAACGGGAAATCCATTCCAGGATCAGAGAGCTGCTTTGGTTTGTGAGGAAGTATAAACCAGTACAGTACTGGCTCGGTGGAAGTTAACGTAACCATTCCAGGTCCCTTCCACCACCTCTCATTAGCCATCATGGTCTCTTTTAGCACATCCCCCTCCCAGTAGTCATGTAACACATATTCATAACATAATTTACATTCATCAACCTTTTATACAAAGGTCTGTCAAATCAAACATTCACGTCTTTGAGTTTGCCATAGTTCTTGGCCAATATAATTATTTTTACAGACTGGGGGAAACAGGGTGTTATGATTCCCTCCCCATTAAAGGAAAATCATCCTCGATGTTCTATCTATCAACATGACGTGTATGTACAAAAGTAAACAAAATCAGATATGTTTGTTTCATGGCATCTTTCATTTCCCACATAGCCTCATCTGGGCCAAAATGTTTCCACTGCACCTTGACCTGTGAAATGGTTAGGTTCCTAAGTGGGGTTTCCTTTCTGTCCAGTATGCATTGAGGTTCTGGAAGGAATTGTCCCTCCGGTTCCACCTGGATCACAGACCAGTCAATTATATGATTAGAATCATGTACATATCTCTTTAATAATGAAAAATGGAAAACATTATGTTCTTTTACTGTGGGAGGAAGTGCTAGCCTATAGGCTACAGGTCCCACTCTATCTAGAACTTCAAAGGGTCCACAATACCGAGGTGACAACTTGGAACAAGTCCCCATCCTTAGGGAACTCTTCCTGGGCCTAACTCTGAGATATATGTGGTCCCCCGTCTTGAATTCTCTTGGAGTTCTCTTTCGGTCGGCGTAACTTTTTTGTCTGTATTGAGTGACCTTTAGATTTTGTTTTATCTAAGTCACTTGTTGTTCCATTTCTTTCAACATGTCAGATCCAATAGTAACTCTTTTCATGGGATTACTCCAACTGACTAGAGTATTGCATGGTCTACCATAGAGGACTTCGAAAGGGCTCATCTTTACGAATTCTTGGTAGCCATTGTTGTAGGCGAATTCCACCAGTGGCAGGTAATCTTCCCACTTTTTGGGTTGATGCATTACATGCATCCTTATCATGTCTTCTAATATTTGGTTCATTCTTTCTGTATGTCCATCAGTTTGAGGATGATAGGCTGTGCTAAATAGTAATTTGGTCTCCAGACCAACCATCAAGGATTTCCAAAAGTTGGAAGTAAATTTAGTGTCTCTGTCAGACACAATCTCTTTAGGCATACCATGTAGTCTGAATATCTCCTTCATGAATACATTGGCAATGTCTATTGCCTTGCAAGTCGACTTGATGGGGATAAAATGAGTGGACTTGCACAATTTATCCACCACCACCATGATGGTGTCATTCTGTTTGGTCGAGGTTGGTAATCCGGTGATGAAATTCATGGAGATGGTTTCCCATTTCCATTTCGGGATTGGAAAGGGTTGTAATAATCATGTTGGGTGTCGGTGTTCTACTTTAGCCTATTGGAATTCTATGCATTTGGCTAAGTACTCTGCTATGTCTTTCTTCAATCCAGGCCAATATAATTGTTTCCCGGTGGCTATGATCATCTTCTGGTATCTTGGATGACCAGTATATGGTCTTTTATGTAGTGCATCCATTATGAACCTCTTCAAGTAATCACAATCTGGAATATACTTGATCTATTTATGTAAGTTAGTAGACCTCCATCTATCATATGGTAGTCTTTATACTTTATCCCTGTGGGTTCTTGCTCCAAGTATGAGGTCACGGTCTGGAAAAATGTGTTTGTTTCTTGTGCATTCCTGACTCTTTCCTTGACATTCGTCTCGCAGGTGCTCACCACTGCCAGATGAATTGTTTTCATACTTCTGCTAAGGGCATCGACCACCTTATTTTCCTTTCCCTTGATATGTTTGATTTCAAAATCAAACTCACTAAGAAGGGCCATCCACCTAGCTTGTCTAGCATTGAGTTTTGGTTGGTCAAATAGATATCACAATCCACAGTGGTCTGTCATAAGTACAAATTTCCTTCCCAGGAGGTAATGCCTCCACATTTTTAAGGCATGCACTATGGCGACTAGTTCTAGGTCATGGGTCACATAGTTGACTTTGCGCTCATTCAATTTTCGGGATTCATAGCAAACTACACTTCCTCCTTGCATAAGGACTCCTCCGAGCCCTTCCTTGTAGGCATCTGTGCACATGAGGAATTTGTTTTTGGGATCAACGATCTTCAACACGAGTGCATGGGTTAGTAGATGTTTTAGGGATTGAAATCTTTCTCCACATTCTTGTGTCCACATGAATTTAGCTCCCTTCTTCTGGAGGGCAGTGATTGGACAACCAATCTTGGAGAATCCTTTTATAAATATCCTATAGTATCATACTAAGCCCATAAAGGATCTGATATCTAAAACGTCCTTTGGGGTAGGCCATTCCATGATAGATCTGATCTTGTCAGGGTCTACTGCTACTCCTTCTTCAGATATGACATGGCCCAAGTAATGTAATTGCTTCTGGAAAAGGCACACTTGTTGAATTTGGCATAGAGATGATGTTCTCTTAGCACTTGAAGCACAAGTCTAAGATGTTCCTCATGTTCCTCTCTATTCTTGGAGTAAATTAATATATTGTCAATAAAAAATAGTACAAATTAGTCTAAGAATTTGATGAGCACATTGTTCATCAAGCACATAAAAGTGGCAGGGGCATTGGTTAATCCAAATGGTACTACCACAAACTCATAGTGACCATATCTCGTCCTCAAGGCAGTTTTGTGGATGTCTTCACCCTTGATTC
>ML810386.1:289108-311671 GCA_009831015.1 Picea engelmannii
TTCTGCAATACTTTCTCATTTGAAGGGTTGATATTCGTCTCACCGAGACAGGTTTTTGGATCCCTCGAAGGGTTATCCTTCTTCCTTCTTCACCTACACATTCTAAAGTTTTATGGTAACAGTCCAGTCTAGCTTTATATGTGGCTAGCCAATCCATTCCAATCAATAGGTGATATGATCCTAGGGGTAGTATGTTAAGAGTTGCTTGGGTGGGGAATTCACCCATAGTGATTTGGCAAGCTGGTATGACCTTCGCTACCTTTCTTTTGGTGCCATTGGCTAAATGTACCAACCATGGCTTGGCATGTTTATGTGGTTGTAATTTACACTTATCAATAGCCTTAGGGGCTATATAACTCAAATTTGAACCAGGGTCAATTAGAATAGACACTAGATGGTTGGTGATCATACCTTCCATCTCCACCACTGAAGCTTGGTGGTCAACATGTTTATTGTTCAAGGCTGCATAAATTTGCGTCACACTCCTGGCTATGTCATTGACAGTGGTAGCTTCTTGAACATTGTAAATTCTCCAACTGTTCTGTTGTCAGTGCGGGCAGTCCCTCAATAGATGTTCTTCTCCACAACCCCAACATTTCAAGGGGTCTCTCTTTGGGTTATCAATCTTTCCTAGGGTAGATCCAGAAGGTTTATTTCCACTCTGGGAGGGGACATTCTACTGATGTACACTTCGGGTTGGGAATATCATCCTTGAGTCCTTCTTATAGTTTTTAAATCTTGGGGATTTAAACCCCTTTTTCTGGAATCCCGAACTATTCTTCTGCTTCCAGTTTTTGCGAGGTTCTATTCGATGCCCCAGCTATTCGTAACAATATATTTCCTTTCAGATAGTGTCTTCTAGGGTCTTTGGCTTGTCAAACTCAATCCTGTTCTGATAGTCCTTAGTTAGTCCATTGATGAATCGTTGCACCTTTTCCTTTCTTCTTTTATATAGGGTACGTACCTCAGCAACTCGAGGAATCTGCTGACATATTCCTCTATCGTGAGTTGCCCCAGTTTGAGTTCATAGAATTCTTTAGTCTTCTCATTGAAATACTTTTCCGACAGATACTTCTTTCTGAATTATTTCTCAAACTGTTCCCAAGATAGGTTATCTTCGTGAATCTCTTTTACATTCTTAAGGTCTTCCCACCAAATGGAAGCCTTTCCATTCAAGTTGAAAGTGGCTACTCGGGCCTTCAAGTTTTCTGAGAAGTCATGAACTCTAAAATACTTCTTTAGTCCAAGCAGCCAGGCCTCTGCTTCCTCCCCTTTCTTTATTTCACCATCGAAAGAGGGTGGTTTAGCCTTATTGAATTCTTCGAGATTGTGACTTTTGGAATGCTTTTGCTTCTTCCATTTTCTTCGGGAATAAGAACTAGTTCTGCTACTAGAAGATCCCTCTGGGTTGTAAGTTTCCTTTCCATAGGAATCGTTCGATGCTTGTCCCTTATCTATGGGGTGGACCTTTGCCGACGTTCTCTTCCCAGTGTGGCCACTTAAAAGGCCACGTTTCCATATCTCAAGTGAACTTCGACTTTTCTTTTTCTGTTGTCGATCTGCGTGACTGGTGTCAGGTTCATGCTGCAATTGTCTTTGTATGTCGGATAAACTCTGCAGCAAGACTGCATTATTTTTTGTCTTCTTCTCTTTCTCTTTTATCAACCTCTTGTTGTCGGCCTTCCAGCTATGTAGTTCGACCATGAGTCTTCTCACATTTTCAGCCAGATTGGGAGGGGTCTCTACTGCTCTCCTTTCGTCAGACTCTTTTTCTATGTTGTGGGAGTCATCCCCCACTTCGTGGTGCATCACCATTCTATGCGTCTGCAGTTTCCCGCAGTTGATTGTCCTCTTGCTGTGCAAGAAAAGCACTTATTGTTATTCAAAATTATATTCATTCACAACCAGTGCATAATTCATATTTTTCAAATGCACACACACAATAGAAATTTTCATTCTTAACTTCGGATTTTGCTAAAGGGGTTAAGATATAAGGTTACTCCTTTTAAGAGTACTTCAAATGGAGTTTCTGCACAACTCGTTCATGAGCCCAAGAAGGTCAAGTGTTGTAACCATGCTGTGATACCAATTTGTCACACACCCACTACAGCAACTTAGATTTTTTGTCTTTTTCTTCGAGGAATAGAATCCTTGAGACTTCTATGGGGCCTAGCACAGACCCTCTCTTCCCTTATCCTCCTCCAACAACCACAAGCTTACCTTAGCACAAGAACCTTTCACAACTCACAAATCAAGAATCAAGAATCTCGACTCCCCTTTCTCCAAACACCGATACCCAAGATGCTATATAGGTATGGCTCCCTCCTCACTAGTGTCTGCTACATGTAACCGTAGGCTAGGCCAAGCACTAGCACCACTCGCAACCTCGCCAGTTGAGGTGTTGAGCTCTTGTGCTCCTCCTTCATGAATCCCCGAGACATGAGATGTCAATGTTGCGTAGATTCTGCCAAAATGATGTGCACACTCCACTTGTCAACCCCGCTATACTCTGCTCACGAGCTGTGTTGCTGCCACCCACCACACGAGACCTCGGCTCTCGGCATTTCACGGCCTTAGAAATCAAGGTGCAGCTTCTTCATCCTGCGAAACCCCGAGCCACGATAAGTCAACAGTGGGTTGACTCTTTCCCAGTGCGACACGTGTCCACCACTGGTTACCCGCTCCCTAGGCTAAATACTAGCGCTACTCACATCTCGCGACCTTGCGAGTTGGAGTGTTGAGCCCTCATGCTCCTCCTTCTTGAGTTCCTGAGATATGATAAGTCAACAATGGGTGACTCCTTCCCAGGCAACATGTGTCCATCACCTGGCACCCATTCCCACCTTTCTCTGGGCATTTCTCGTTACACCACCTGTCACCCACACGGTCCCCACTTATGGATGGGTCATGTGTTTACATGAGCCCTCGGTGCTCGGCACTTCATGACTCCTACAATAGAAAAGAAACTCTCTCAAGTTCCGAACCCGCGATAGGCGATACCCATGAAGGTTCTGATCGAACGGTTCTCCCATGCCTTGGATCCAATGGTCACGATCACGTCGCGATCTCGTGAATCATGAGTTCATACAGCCCTACCCTTGACCACTCCAAGTCGTGAGTCAGGAAAATGATACTCTCCTACCTATACAAAGGCTAATATTAACGGTCAATAGGGATCCGTCAGATCCTTGGATCTACGGTCTGAGGTCCCATCACTACATGCGAAGGATGAAAGGGTCAAGGTGTTAACACATGCATTCCTGCTCTAGATCCATTGGTCTCGACAGATCTGGGGTATTCCCAAATGGATTCTGACCATTCGTCAACCAAATGATAGGGTATTATCTCTTTCTATAATTGGGCTCGTTGTCCCTTCTGAGCTTGAATCACGAAATTCAACATCTCGGGGCCTCAAACTCCCAGGACTCTAAGACCTCAGAGAGGTACCCTTCCAGCCCCAGACTTAACCATTTGTACAGAAACCAATGATTACATATAAGCATACACATGCATCCATTATTTCTAGTTTAAAACACCAGGCAATCATTCTATACAGAAATTATTATGGGCATATAAACACAAGCATGCATTAATGATATTCAGTTTGAAATACAAGGCATAAAACACTTATCAAATCTAACAAGTGTGATGCAAATGTTGAGAGAGGTGCTCGTTTCCACCCAACCATAGGCTTAGTGACTCCAAACGGATTTACCACTAGCCACCCCCAAGCTAGACCATGATGCTTTGAGGTTCAGTCTCCTACTTCCAGGTCAATAGAAATCAAGGATGAAGGTTACTCTGCTTCTCCTGATGCAGGAAACTAATCCAGGATGAAGGTTACTCTCGTTCTCCTGGTATTCATAGCTCCCTATGTTTCCAGGGTTTCTCCAGTCTCTTTCGCGATCCCCGTCACGCGCACTGCTCTCCCCCCCCCTACCACATTTCCTCTCTTGCCAATTTATGTCTGCAAGGTTGTGTGTGGTGTGAATTCTGTCATCCGTGGTCAGGTCTAAGGGCTATTACAAATGGGTGGTTCACCGCCATCCCCTCATTAACCCTTGAGGAGCCTCCCCACCTACCAATCTGACGAGAAATCCATTCCAGGATCAGAGAGTTTCTTTGGTTTGTGAGCAAGTATAAACCAGTACAGTACTGGCTCAGTGGAAGTTAACACAACCATTCCAGGTCCCTTCCACCACCTCTCATTAGCCATCGTGGTATATTTTAGCACATCCCCCTCCCAGCAGTCATGCAACACATCTTCATAAAATAATTTACAATCATCTACCATTAATAGAAAGGTTCGTCAAATCAAACATTCACGTCTTTGAGTTTGCCATAGTTCTTGGCCAATATAATTATTTTTACAGACTGGGGGAAATAGGGTGTTACAAGGATCAAGTGTTTCTTCGACTGCAACCTTACAAGAAAACTTCCCTCAAGGTTGAGCATTGTTAGAAGCTAGCGCCCAAATTTTATGGTCCTTTTACCGTACTCAAGCATGTGGGACAAGTCGCCTATCAGTTAACTTTTCCTAGCAATTCGAAGCTACATCCTGTTTTTCATCTTTCATGCTTAAAGAAGGTGATTGGAGCTAAGTGCCAAATTCAAACCAACCTTCCAAAGTTAGCTGAAGAAGGATCCATTTGGCTACATCCAGAAGCAGTTTTGGACCAGCGTGAGCATCGCCTATGTCAGAGAACCATCAAGGAAGTGCTAGTACAGTGGAAAGATACAACTCCAGCAGACGCCACTTGGGAACCAGCTACCATTCTGCAACAATTTCCTCATCTCAAACCTTGAGGAAAAGGTTGTTTTTAAGGGGGAGGACATGTTAGGGTCCTAACCCACACATAGGTAGAACAATATATTCAGATGTAATAAAGGTCAATATTAATAAGGCCTTTCAATAAAATAGAATAAGGCATATGTAAGAAGACCTAATAGAAGCTTCCTCTTCTAGAAGAATCTTCCTCTAGATTCTTCTTTTTAGTATAAATAGGAGTCAAGGGTATGGGAACCATAGCTTGGATATTATTGTAATAGAGATCTTCTCAACTAGAGGTTGCCCCCTTGAAGAGGCATGTGAACATTGCTTTCAGATTCAAAGTGTTATTTTGGTTGTTATTCTTATATCATTTCAGTGTTATTGTGGTGAATGTTCTAGTTATATTGTTGTTATTCCTCCATTACTAGCGTTTTATTTCAATTCTGCATACTTTTTATATCTGGTATATTACATAATGGTTACGTTAAAATCCATCAAACTAGTACCATGCTGGAATTAATTTGCTCAGATTAGAACAACCCCCTAACCCAAAAATGAATTACAGTCGGGTTGGTAGGTGGGAAGGCCTCCTAAAGAGTTAATGAGGGGATGGGGTAGACCACCCATCCGTAAGGCTTCCAGACCTGACCACAGACTGGAAATTTGAGCCACGCGCAATCTTGCAGAAAAAGGAAAGAAAGGGAGTGTGGTGGGCAGAGGGAGGGCTGCGAAGAAAAATGCAGAGATGAGAGAGTAAAATCCTGAGTCCGAGGAAGGACTGAAAGAGGAACAGTGAGTTCTGATCATAGAAAATAGAGATTGAACTAAGGAGAAGGAGAGTTACCTTCGTCCTGATCTATTTTCTGTATTGGGAGAAGGAGAGTAACCTTCGTCCCTAACTTCCATTGAGTTGGAAGTAAGAGATTGAATCTCAAAAAATCGTGGCTTATGCTCAGGGGTGGCCAGTGATAAATCCATTGGGAGTAACTAATCCTATGGTTGGGTGGAAACGAGTACCCCTTTTAGCAGTCGCATCACACTCTATGGTTCTGATAAGTTCTTTCTTGCCTTATGTTTTGAATTGTAAATAATGAATGCATGCGAGTATTTACATGTCTATAAAGGTTTATTTCTCTATATTAAATGATTAAGTTATGAGTATGCGTTCATTTCCTTAAGAACCTATAATTCTTCTTGAATTTCCATACACCCCAGTTTAATCACTCGAAGGTTCTTTCCCCGGGAATTTACATCGTTGTTTCAGAGTCGGAGCAAGCCTCTAGGCATATCTATCGATTTGGTAACCTCACAAGTTACCTTTCCTTGATTCAGAGCTTAAAGCTCTTTGAGTCGAAAAGGTGTTCCCTTCAGACCAGTAGTCTAGGAGACTCTGAAATTGTGCTTATTTCCTTAACCAAAAACCTGACTAAGAGCGGGGAGCATAGCCCCAGACTTTTATGAAGATCCACGTGACCGGGGTCTAGGAAATTTGGAGCTCGAGGCTCCGAGATGTCAAGTTTTATGAATGTCAACTTAAAGCCTGCAATTTATATGCATCATCAATATATGAATGAAGATTGAAGGTGGGGAATCACTTCGAAGCGCAAAGGTGAAAATAGCGGATGCGCTAGTTCGCAGCTTGTAATTAACCCTTGACGTTGATTTCGACGGGCTGGAGGATCAACGATCCTGGTTAGACTAGAATAGAACGAGATCTTTCGAGATTGTCAGGGTCAAACTCCCCTGTAAAGAACCCGCATGTTGGAGCCCGTAATTCCTGTGAACCGCTGATCATCGTTAACCTTCGATATGAGTTTCAAGCGATCCCTGAAACGCAAGGAGCGCGTGGGATGGGGAAAACGTTCAATGAGATCAAGCTCAGAAGAGATAGCACTTTTAGGAGCGCAGAAGAAATCCAGGAGTCAAGCCTGTAGGAGGAGCAAAGGTTGAATCCTTTGAGCACTTAGAAAACCTTCTAATTCAGAGTAAGTCAGAATCCTAGGAGGAGGAGCAACAGTGGTTGTTGGATCATATCGCAGAGGCTCGACATCCGTCTGTTCTAAACAAGGTGCATGAACCTTAGTACCTCGCACACGCAGGAGAAGGGGACTTACCAATGTTCTGAAGTGCCAAAGTAGTTTGGGACCGTCCATCGTCAAGAGGGACACATGGATCATTATCATCATGATCATAATTAAATAAAAATAAAAAATATATATATTTAATTTTTATTATTATTTAAGAATATTAATAAATTTAAAAATATAAAAACTATAAAATATTTTATTGATAAATTTAAAAATATAAAAACTATAAAATATTTTATTGATAAATTTAAAAATATAAAATCATTATTAATAAATTTAAAAATATAACAATATTTTGTTCATAAATTTAAAAATATAAAATTTATAGTTAAATATATATATTTTTAAATTACAAATTTAGTAATCCTTAAAATTTAATGTAAGGGATTGTCAATCTATTCAAAAGATTGAATCTTTTGAAAAATACCATAGGCATATCTATACTTCTCATCCTATTATAATATATGCACTAGTCCTCATGTTGTAAAACTAAGTACACAAGTAGGAACAAAGTCATGAAGATGAATTGCTACCCAGAGGGAGAGTCGAACTAGTTGAGAAAATTTGAAATGACAAAATGGCGAGATTTCATATAGCTTTGAGGAGGAACCAGTCAAAAAGATAGAGGGCTACAATAGAACCAGGGGGGTCTAACTATCTAATTCTCGGTGTATATGAGACTATCTACTCTTTTATCGGTGACTCTTTTTAGTTGATTTTTTTTTTAGTTAGTCTCATCTTTATGTTGCAGTAATGAAGAGTCTTTTCATGATGTCTCGAGGTTGTTGATAGCATGTGACCCCCATTAATCCACTGGAGTTTTTTATTGCTTCTTTACTTCTGCTTAGTTCTTGGTTTAATGCTTCTCTCTTCTGGGCCAGACCAGCCTCTTCTTTGTCAACGTTACTATTTTTGGTAACTGATCCAGTGGTTACCTAGATTAGTGAGGTCTAGGTGTCAGTTACTGTAGTGGTGGGCAACTATTATTACTTAACTGTTTGTCAATACTCGTATGGAAACGTCAACCGAGATTGGTGGGCAGTTAGAAGTTCTTAATGCTTCTTTACCACCCAAAGGCAGTTTCTCCTTCAACTCTTCACCACCCTCTCATGGAGTATCTCTTTCAAAGGTTTCGTTTAATGTTTATGATGATCTGCATACCTTAACTAGACCTGCTCTTAACAAGTAGACTGGTTCTGGGTTTGCTCCGATAGTTATTGTTCTAGGAAAGGGTTCTAGTAACCTGAGTGTTGATTTCCAGCTGAAGTTCTAGTGTAAAGTCAATGTTCATCCATCTCCTAAAGGTCATAAATACAAGCTCTGGAAGCCAAACAAGGTGACAAAGAAGCTAGTGTTGGGCTTAGACGTAGGCTTGGAAGAGACCTGCCATATGGCGCTCTGCAATTTAGTCGGTCGAGTGTCCTACCACTATCTTTCTCAGGAGCCTCTACAATATTGGATGAAACATTCCTGGAGCCCTTCCTTAGGATATACTCTGGAGGTTCTTTACCTTGCAAAAGGTTGGCTAGGTTTTATTTGTCGCTCTCTAGAGGACACAGATATTTTATTGGCTTCCTGTTGGTTGTTTGGAGGGTGCAGTATTATGGTCAAGAGACGGTGTGTTTCCTTTAACTCTAGCACTGATTATTTTCCTAAGAGACATATTTGGGTCCTTTTACCAAGGATTCCTATTCACTTTTGGAATGAAGGAGCTCTTAGAGCTATTGGTGATGCATTGGGAACCTTCATTGTTGTAGATTTTTAGGCTCTCAAAGCCCCATCAAGAAAGGTTGGAAAGATTTTAGTGGAAGTGAATGTCCATGATGGTTTACCTGAGTTAATTGACATTGAATGGCACGGTCGTCGGTTACAATAAAGACTAGACTAAATGGGAATTCCTTTCAGATGTAGTCAATGTCATTGTACAAGCCACCTGCGTAAAGACTGTAAGGGTTTGGATATGTTTTAAGAGTTGGATGATGAACATAAAAACTGGAATGTGTCGGACTCTTCCCCTACCATAGAGATTTTTGGTTCTGGATATTTACACTATCCAAAAACAGAGGATAGCCAGGAAGAGCCAACGAATAATCTTTCAGGTAAGATAAAATTTTACTGTCCATCTCTTTTTGATTCTTTAACTTCATGGGAGCGTGACACTGTGGACTCCTTGGGCTAGCTTAAGAGGTCAACTATTTCTTCTAGAAGGGTTGAGGAAACACTGGAGTCTTTTTTAACACATAATTAGTCTAGTAAAGAGCCTACTACTGAGGCTCATCCTTCTTACGTCGTTCATGACTCTACCAATTATGTGGCGAATGTGCCTAGTATTTCGGTTGTCTCACCTTCTCTTGCTTCTCACCCTCCTGCTCCATAATTTCTTCATCCTTTTACTGTCTCAACTTCATCTCTATCGTCGATGGATTAAACTACTGTTAACACAGGTTTTAGGGAATCTTAAGAAGATGAAACTTCCTTGTCAGTTGTCCTTGACTCTCTCCTCCCTTTTATTTGTGACCAGAAATCCATTGTTCCTCTACCTATTTACTTGGGTAAAGTTGTCTTTGAAGATTCTTCTGGTGGGGAAAACACCAGTACTTCTGCTTCTTGTTTGGAAGAAACAAGGAAGGATTTTGCGTGGTCTAGAGGTCTAGGCATTGAGCATTCCCCCATCAAAACTCGAAGCTCGCGTAAAAAACTAGGTGGAGGGACAGGTTCTATTGGTGTTAATGAATTATCTATTTCAGATAGTAGGGAACTTAGAGCATTGAAGGCCCTAGAAAGGGAGAAATAATGATCCTTCTATCCTTGAATCTCAGGGGGATAGGAGGCACCCTAAAAGTTGTCATGTTCCATTGTTTACTGGATCGAGTTAGACCGAATATAATTTTTTTTCAAGAGACTCTTGTGCATGAACAAAAGGCGAGAGATTTAATGTTATATTTTCGTCCTTCATGGGTGTCATGTGCCATAAGATATCTCGGCTCCTCGGGTGGCTTATTAGTTACTTGGGACCCGAGTTTCTTTGCTTTAAATCCTTCTCTTTTTTGTGGAGGTATACTGTTGTCACGGAAAATTATTGCTACTCAGAAGTGTTTATCTCTTCTAAATGTATATGGGTCGTGCTCGGATAGACGAGCTTTCTGGGATCTTTTGGCTGACAGTGGATTACTATCTATTGATAATTTGATCATATCTGGTGATCTTAATATCACTCTTTCACCTTATGACATTTGGGGAGGTACTAACTCTTTGGGTCTTTTGGCAGATTATTACAAGTTAATGTTCCATTCAAAAAATCTTGTGGATATTCAACCAGAAAAGTTGGTACCTACTTGAAGAAACAGTCATCAGGGGATACATGATATAGAAACGAGACTATACATATGTATTGTCTCTAAAGGATTATTATCTTCCAATGGCCTTTATCTCTCTTGGGTGGAATATATGTTCATATCGGATCATGCACCAATAATTTTTCAGATGGAATGTCTGTCGGTGTATAAAACTTATCCTTTTAAAATCAATCCTCTTTGGTTACTTGAAGTTGATTACAAGTCTATAGTTTATAATATTTGGAAGGATCCAAATTACTTTTCAGAATTGGGTTGCCAACGCAGATTGGTTTGGAAATTAAAGGATCTCAAATCTCAGACAAAGAAATGGTCAAAACAAAGAGAAGGCAATATGTTGAAGCGTATGGTTTTTCTGGAATCTCAGATTAAGAATACCTTTTTAAATTATGTGGAGGATTATTCCCAAACAGATAAATAAATCCTTCTTGTAAATATGGAAAGGGAAAGGAACAAGATACTTAATATCAATGAGGAGAAGTGGCATCAGCAGAGCAAGGCGACCTGGATAAAAAGTGGTGACCACAACACTAAATTTTTTCACCATTTTGCAAATCAAAGACGCATTCATAAACATATTTGGGAAATAAATGATGAAGAAGGTAATAGTCACACTGGAAAGAGTGAAATCAAGGATGCGGCTACTCAATATTTTAGGAAGTTTTTCAAGGCACGTAAAGATTCTATTTCAACAAAAAAAATTGAAGTTACTACTCTTTTTCCTAGGATGGTTTAGGAAGAGGAAGCGACTACCTTATTTGAGCCAGTGACTCTAGATGAAATTAAAGAAATCCTTGTTATGTTAAAAATAGATAAGATTCCAGGCCCGGATGGTTGGATAGTGGAATTATTCTCTACCTTTTTTTATTTGGTTGGAGAATATCTATTGTTGATGGTCGAAGAATCTAGGAAATTGGGATCTATTCCAGGTACCTTAAATTCTACCTTCCTAGCTTTAATTCCTAAAGAAAAGAATCCTACAAGCTTCGAGGATTTTAAACCTATCTCTTTGTGCAATATATGTTATAAGTTGATTTCCAAAGTCATTTCAAATCGGATCAAACCTATTATGTATCAAAATCTATCAGAGGAACAGCTTGGGTTTCTAAAAGGTAGAAGGATTCAGGATTCCATTGGCACATCCCATGAATGTCTACATAGTATATACAAAAAGAAATTGAAATCTTTGGTTCTAAAATTGGATTTGCGCAAAGCATATGACTGCATAGATTGGGACTTTCTCTGGATGATTTTAATCCAAGTGGGTTTTGGTACTCAGTTGACTAAGTGGATAATGAGTTGTGTTACCTCCCCTAATTATGTTATTTTAATTAATGGGGAGACTACATATTTCTTCCGGAGCGGTTGTGGACTACATCAGGGATGTCCATTGTCCCCTTTATTATTCATCATGGTTATGGAAGGCTTCAGTCTCTTATTAAAAAAGAGTAAAGGGGAAAAAAATCTTACTGGAATTAGAATTTCTAAACTGATAAATATTTTGCATTTATTTTTTGTAGATGATGTTTTAATCCTGACTAAGGTTGATCTTCAAGAATGGAGGGAGATAGACAATATCATTGTTTTATTTTGCAAAGCATTTGGTCTTCAAGTTAATACCACAAATAATACTATGCACTTCGACATTTTATCAGACTCGAAGCTTGGTCCTTTCAGATCCTTTCTTCCATTTTCGTTTTCAGCACTACAAACAGGTTTTAAGTATCTGGGTTATCATTTGAATATTGGACCTCAAAGGGTGGCGGACTAGAGATGGTTAATTAATAAAATGGAAAAAAAGATAGGACATTGGTGCTATAAGTGGCTTTCCTTGGGTGGTTGCTATGTTCTTCTTAAATCAGTTTTGGAGAGCCAACCGATTTATTGGATGTCCTTGGAACTTATTCCACGAACTATCATCAAGCAAATTCGAAAATTACTGTTCAATTTCTTGTGGAAAGGACACAATGACTCCAATCATTACCAGCTTTGTAGATGGGAGGTTTTATCTCACCCAAATTCTTATCCAGGCTGTGGTTTTCACAATTTGTCTCATTTCAATTTGGATTTAAATGCAAATACTCTATGGAAGGTTTTGTCCTGGGATGGTATCTGGGATAAGATTATCATGGAAAAATATTTAAAGAACTCAACAATTATAAATTAGCTCAGATCGCCCACTTTCAAATAGCATTCAACTTCCATGATATGGAATAACTTATTAAAGTCTGTTCATATCTTAATGCACTGGATTAGTTGGTTTTCGGGTTCGGATCATCTTATATCCATAGGCAAAGATCATATCCTAGGCTCTCTCAGGATCTTATTGATTTTCTTCATACAAAAAATATTTCGGTCTTAGCACAAGCAAAGACAGTTCAGGAAACAAGTGATCTTTCCAAGTAATGGATCAGAATCTCAACTCTAGATCTGAGTGGTCAGCTAGAAGCAGAATGGGACCTCTATCGAAAAGAAATTATAGTCCAGTCAGTGTATCCATTAGTGATGTTCCAGATCAGCTAATTTGGACTAGAGGTAATTCGTCAGGAATCTTATCTGTTAAGAATGCTTACGCAACCATTATTTCTACCTTGAATATTCATCTTATGGATCAAGGGAGACTTAAAATATGGAAGTGCGATATTCAATTAAAGATAAAACTTTTCATTTGGATGGCGCTAGAACAAAAAAATTTAACCTCGGATTGATTTCAAAAGAAAGGGTTGGAAGGCCCTAGCATATGCGTCTTGTGCAAGAATCATACAGAGGATCCTAATCATCTTTTTATAGACTGTTTATTCACCAAAAGGACATGGAAAATAATTTTCTTTACTTTGAAAATTAAAGGAAAATGGGTAGGTAAGGATCTAGCTGGTTGTTTTTATCAGTGTGTAAAAGACAAATATGTTTCACTATCTCTAGCGGCTATTACTTGTTGGTTTATTTGGCTAGAGAGGAACATAGATACATTTGAGAATCTGCAGCCCTCAGTTCATTCAGTGATAATCAAAGTAAGGGGTCTTTGTAAGCCTCAGCTATAGTCTCAAGTTCATGTTCCTATTAAGGAATGTTTGATCCAATATTCGGATGGCTCCTCGATTTCTTTTTTTTATGGATAAATGCAAAGTGAAAAATCTTCTTGTGGGGCAGGGGGGTTATAAAAACTTTTGATTCTCAAGTTTTTAGATGGCATATCAATTGTGGAGAAGGTACCAACACGAAGGTAGAACTCTTGGGTATTTGGGTGACCCTTACACTAGCTAGCCATCTATCTCTTCCAAAATTACAAGCTTTTGGAGATTCCAGAGTGATTATTGATTGGCTAAATGAGAAAGGACAGCTAAAGGTGTGTTCCATTGAAGGATGGAAAATTCGTGTCAAATCTCTTTTCAAGAATGTTCAGGCTATCAGCTTCCATCGCATTTATAGAGACTTCAACAAAGCGGCAGATAAGTTATCAAAAGTTTCCCTGTTGGTTCCTGAGGGTAAGATAACTTATTATCGATGGGACCCTGGTGGAGTAGGTCCAATGAATCATTTCGACATTTTCTGATATTGTATATTTTGGATTGAGCTAGTATTTACAGTTTTTTAGGATATCTAGTTTGGACCTGTTATTTACTTCCTGAAGGATATGTTTAGCTCCCTTTTGTTTGGGCTTGTCTTCGATGCTACTTAGCTCACTATATGTAAGTTGTCTATGTATGATGGAGCATATTTCCAGTTATTCTCTTGGAATGGGCCTTGGCCTGGATGTTATTATGTAAAACAAATTATATTTGAATATAATTTTGAGCTAATTTTCATTTGGAAAAAAAAAGTACCATTATCATATATGCACTATTCATTCTGCTGTAAAACATTTTAGAAACAAAGATAAATACTAGGATGTCATATTGTCAATTTACTCAAAAGATTTATCGGTCTTTTGAAAAGTACTTTATCATATGGATATTGTTTATCGTTATAAAAATATTTATAAATGGAAATATTAATGTTCATATATATATATATATATATATATATATATATAATTTTTAACATAAATAAAGTAAAATGATAAATAAACATGATTATTATTTGTATTAAAAATATATTTAATTTTATTTTTTTATATTTAAATTTCATAAATATAAATATAAATTAAATATATATATATATATGATGATGATGATGATTAGCATCCACTAAGACCGAATTGGTCTATCAGATCTTAAGAGGGTAAGTGATTACTTGAGATTCTTTAGAATTTTGTTTATGTGCTAAAAAAGCATTAAGAGAAGCTTTCCAAGATCACCATACTTTTGTTGAGTTAAGAGGTTAGGAAGGTCGGTAGTGTGACAAATATTTGAAAATGAGATCTAATATGCGTATATGTTGGACAATCTAAGAGAAAGTGTTTTTCATATTCAACCTTTTTAGTGTAACAAATGTGACACACTCTTTCATCCTATGGCATTTTAGGAATTGACCAACACCCAGTTTCACTATGGAGCTCGTGAGAATTTGTTCTTATCTTAGCAATGCTTATTTTTTTCTTTACACTTGGAAAAATAGATAGATAATTTTGGTCTTCTAGATTAGGGTTGATTACATCCTTATAATACCTTAATTTTTTTTTTTCTTCTAACTCTTTATCACACCACATTTTCTCCTTAAATTTTGCTTTGACATTTTTTTTAATAGTATCTTTATTCTGCAAAATGGTGTCTTCCATGATTCCCCAATAGTTTAGCCAAGATCGGGCATCTTTATGCCATCCTTGCTTGAGTCGATGGTGGTTATGACTCGATTTTGAAGCAATTTCAGGAAGCATCTTGTCTTCCATATTGTTTAACTTGTTCTTATACATTAGGTATCTGGTCATAGCCATGCTCTCAATGGAGGAGAGGCTTGTTTCTAAGAGGAGGATGGGATAGGGTGTATTTCCTTTAATTTTGAGATTATAGGTTATAAAATTCTTTTGTATTTTCTCTATGTTTCTCCAGGATTCATGAGAGATACTATAGCCCTAKATTTCACATCCGTAAAGAATAAMAAGAKTCTCAAAGAGGAGTTTCTTCTTATCCCAACTCCAAAGATCAGCCAATTTACAATTTTTTTCAAGCCCATAATAAGCTTCCCATCCCCCAATAATCCTTTTCTCAATGTTATAATTCCAATTGAGCTTGTGGTGAATATCAATTYCAAAATATTTGTATKAAGTCACTTCCTCCAAGTTGTTGTTTTCATATACGAAGGTATCATAAGGGATCTTATTGGATTTAATAATCACRACCTTAGTCTTATYGGTATTAACAGTCATACCCATATTGGAGCAAAAATACTTGAGGATTCTTAGTTGGTTTTCAAGATCATGGGGATTCCTTTTTATAAGAAYGATATCATTGGAATAAAGAAGAATATTGGTGACTATACYAGTGAGAGTAGGGCTCACAGAACCTGCTTTTTCCAAGCAATCTTCTAACTTGTCAATGTAAATTCCAAAAAGGGTAGGGGACAAGGGACAACCTTGTTTGACTCCAATATTGCAGTTAATCTATTTTGACCAGCCCTTAGTGTTTTTAAATTTATAAATAACGTTCTCATACATGCTTATTGAAACATCCCTCAACTTGAGAGGAATTTTTATCTTTTCCAACCTATGGCCCACAGTTGAATGATATCTCCTAAACCCGGCCTGACCTTTAGCTCTTTTACCATGACTTTCTAGCCAAAGGCTAATCTTATTTTCCAAAATAATTCCATAGAGCTTGGCTAAAATCGGGCTAATCATAATGGTCCTATAATTAGAGGGAATGTTTCTATCCCCATTTTTAAAAATAGGAACAATGAGGCTTTTCGTCCAGGGTTTAGGGAAGCCATACTTGACTGCTAAATTGAAGAGCTTGTTTATGTGAGGGATAAGGATTGGCCCTCCGATTTTAAAAATTTCATCTTGGTAGCCTTCAATGTCCTTAGCTTTCCCATTTGTAAGTTGCTTAACCCCAAAATCTATGTCATCTAAAGAAAAAACTTTTTCCTTTGTAGGGACAATAGGAATGGTGTCCATGGAATTAGGGAACTCGTAAAGACTTTTAAGGTAGCAATTCCAATCCCTTAAGGGAATCCTATTATTTTATTTAGTATTGCATTTTAGAATTTGGCTCCATAACTTCTTAGGATCCAACTTATATTGATCTTATCGAGTTTTAAGGACTCATTAGAAGCAGCCCTAATGGATTTCCTATAAATTTTACATTCTTTATCATGCAAAGGGTTGGTCGTTCTATTATTAGTTTTATAGGACACCTCGAAAGAGAACTTGCTAATAGAACTGGAAAGGGTAGATGTAAAATTATGATAGAGTTATTCAATGTTGTCCTTATAAGTTAGGAGATTTAATTTACTATTTAAATCATTTAAGAAAATGTCAACTTTACTTTTGCCAAAGCGCAAATTCCTTTGATTATCATAATTCTCTTCAATGGTGATCCTATGCATGGAAAAGTTTATAGTTAAGGTTAAAGGTTTATGATCAGAGTCATGCTCATGGTCATTTAAAAGGTCAAAAGTTGATATTTGGTTGGAAACGGGGATATCAGATATCACATAATCTACAACACTACTACCTAGCCCATGAATACAAATCATCTGGTTGGAGTTTGGACACTTCATTACTCCATTGCAAATTATTAGGTCTTGAGAGATGTAAAGCTTGACCAACTTGGTACCAAACAAATTCTCAATTAGGTCTTCAGATCTTCTTTTGTAGCTATTAGATAAAACAGGGTCCTCATCTAGCCATAAAGGATTATGGTTGAAGTCATTACTTAAAAGAGTAGCTTGTTTAGTTGCAGTCCTAGCATTAAAGTCTCCTAGTAGGAGGATATTACCTACATTTTTCAAACTATAAATATCTTGTTCTAAATTATTATAGGGACAATTGTTATCTAGAATTTTTTTCTTATGTTCCAATCACCTTCTTTAAGCATGAAACATGAAAAACTGGATGTAGCTTCGACCGACTGGGCAAAGCTAGCTGATATGCGACTTGTCCCACACTCTTGAGAACTGTATAAGGACCATAAAATTTGGGCGCTAGCTTCTGACAATGATCGGCCTTGAGGGAAGTTTTCTTGTATGGTTGTAGTCGCAGAAACACCTAATCCCCTTCTGCAAATTGACGTTCAGAGAAACCTTGATCTGCTTGTTGCTTCATGTGATTATGTTCCATGACCAAGTTCTCTTTAAGGGTATGAAGAATCTCCTCTCGAATTGTAAGTGTTTGGTCAACCGCCTGGACCTTCGAGGTACCTGGTAAGTATGAGAGAACTGAAGGTGGCTTTTGTCCATATACTGCTTCAAAAGGAGTCATGTGAGTAGTTGTATGGTAGGAAGTGTTGTACCACCATTCGGCTAGGGGTAGCCATTGAGCCCACTGATGTTGTTTTTCAGAGGAAAAACACCTCAGATATGTTTCCAAACACTTGTTGACAACTTCCGTTTGACCATCAGTATGGGGATGATAAGTTGTGCTGAGATGCAATTGGGTTCCCTGTAGCTTAAACAATTCTTGCCAAAAATTGCTTGTGAAAGTTGGGTCACGATCAAAAACAATAGAGTGCAGCATGCCATGAAGCTTGAAGACCTGATCCATGAAAAGTTGAGCCACCATGGATGCAATAATGGGTGTTGAAGAGCGCAGAAATGATAATACTTGGAAAGGTGATCCAAAACCACCATTATGACTGATTTATTCCCTGATTTGGGTAAGCCGGTAATAAAGTCCATAGAGATATCCTTCCAAATAGCAGGTGGAATTAGAAGCGGTTGTAGTGTGGCTAGAGATTTGACTATTTCTCCCTTGTTGTGTTGACACACCTCACATGTAGCGACAAAATTACAGATGTCCTGTTTCATACCATCCTAGAAAAAAGAACGTTTGACCTCGTCATATGTTTTGGTGAACCCTGAGTGCCCCGTTGTGGGTGTAGCATGAAGCTCAGAAAGTACTGTGGATTTAAGCTTTGATTGTTTACTTAAATACAAACAACCTTTGTATTGAAGTTCATCCTGGAGCCAAGAGTACCCTGGGGGAGCTGGAGCCTTGGTCTACAATTGTTGGATCAGATGCGAACTTTTGGGATCTTGAAGCCATTCCTGCCGCACAGCTTGGAGCCAATCGGGTACAATGAAGGAAAGGGAAAAAATGGATCCTTCTTCTTCATATTTTCGGGACAGTGCATCCACCACTACATTGTCTTTGTCCTTCTTGTAAATGATCTCATAATCATAACCAAAGAGCTTAGTCACCCATTTTTGTTTCTCCTGGGAGGAAATGCGTTGTTCCATAAAGTACTTAAGCCTTTGATGGTCGGTCTTACTTTGGAAGTGTTGCCCCAATAGATAAGGGTGCCACAGATCAACGACATGAAGAATAGACAACATTTCCTTTTCATAAATGGGTTTGCCTAGATTCCTTTTAGATAGTTGCTTGCTAGTGAAGGCCAAAGGTCGACCCTCTTGCATAAGGATAGTGCCAATTCCTTTCCATAAGGCATCACATTCCAACACAAAGGTCTTTGTGAAATCAGGAAGGGCCAGAACTGGAGTGGTGCACATGGTCGTCTTCAAGGTTTGAAAAGCTTGAGCAGTGGCTGGAGTCCAAGTGAAAGAGTTCTTTTTGAGGAGAGCAGTGAGAGGTGCTGCAATATTTCCGTAGTTCTTAACAAACTTGCGATAATACCCTATTAAGCCCAGAAATCCACACAAGCTTTTGAGAGTCTTTGGGTGAAGACAGTCTTTCATAGCTTCAATCTTTTTCAGATCCATCCCGACGCTATCCTTTCCAACCAGATGACCCAAGTATTCTACTTATGAGGCACCAAAAGCACATTTAGACTGTTTCAAGAAATGTTGGTGCTGGGAGAGGAGATGGAGAACTTGATCCACATGAGTAAGATGGTCTGTCCAGTTTTTTCTATAGATGAGGATATCATCAAAGAAAACTAACACAAAATGACGGAGAAAGGGACCGAAGACATGATTCATGAGGCTTTGGAAGGTGGAGGGGGCATTACACAAGCCAAAGGGCATGACCAAAAACTCAAAGTGGCCCTCATGAGTGCGAAAGGTCATCTTGGGAATGTCTACATCTTTCATACATATCTGGTGATAGCCCGAGTGAAGATCAAGCTTAGTAAAGAATTGGGCACCACTCAATTCATCCAGGAGGTCATGAATGATAGGAATGAGAAATTTGTCTTTAATGGTCAGTTTGTTGAGGGCACAGAAGTCAAGACACATTCTCCAAGAACCTTCTTTCTTTAGGACCATGACTACAGGAGAAGAGTAAGGGCTCGTACTAGGGCGGATAATGCCTGCATTAAGGAGTTCCTGGACCATTTTCGCAATTTCATTTTTTTGTGAAAAGGGGTGGTGATATGGACGAATACTGGGAGGAAGGCTTCCGGGTACAAGGGGAATGGAATGATCATGAACATCGCAGGAAGGAGGGAGTCCTTGGGGAGTGGAAAATCCATTTGATGTTTAGAAAGGAGAGCTTGGAGGTCATGTGGCACCGGGGGTGTCTATGTTGCTTAGACGGCATGGAGTTGGGAAATGACACCAGAATGACCTTTTTTTAGCAGCTTTTCCATGCGATGGGAACTAATGACCTCAAGTGAACCAGCAGTGATGCCTTGGAATTTATATTGGTGGCCTTCCTGGTTGAATTGCACGGTTAATGCCTTAAGATCCATGAGAATGGGACCCAAAGTTCTTAGCCAGTCGACACCAAACATAATGTCACAACCACCCATGTCGATAGAAAACATATGGGATTTTAGGTGGTTGTCACTGATTTGGAGACGCACATTTTCACAGTGCCCTCCACATTTCATGGAACCACCATTGGCAATCATGATTTGGAAATTGTTGACAGCATGGATGTAGCAATGAATTTCTCGGGCAATGCGGCGATGAATAAAATTATGGGTGCTTCCACTATCAACCAGAATGATGACCTTGTGATACTTTATGTAACTGATTAACTTGAGGGTTTGGGGAACGGAAAAACCAATGAGAGTATTGAGGGAAATGACAGGTTCTACTTCAGGAGGGTCTGAGGGAGGGTTTATGTTAGTGATTTTAGGTGACTCGGACACAAGGGGAGTTTCAACATCCTCTTCTGAAATATCCTCAGAGATGGCCATAAAAATATTTTGTTCTTTACACTTGTGGCCCGGGAAATATTTGTCATCAAAATTATAACAAAGGCCTTTGAGTTGGCGTTCAACCATTTCAACCCTGGTCAGTTTTTGAATTTTTAATGGGGTGGAGGGAATAGTTGGAGTGAGGGATTTAGGGCGAGGGATAAAGGAGGGTTTTCAATTTTGAGATGATACAACCTATTGTTCTTCTTTAGCTCTTTTAGTAGCCTCCACCCAAGTCGAGGGTCGAACCATGAGGACATGGGCCCGAATCTTCTCCTTGAGGCCATTGATAAAACACTCTCGAAAGAAAGCATCAGTCATGCCCTCTGCTCAAAAATCCAGGCGCTCAAAGGCAGCTATGAAGTCTTCTATTGTTTCGGATTATTTCAACTTTTTCAAATGGCCCAAATGGTTGGTGTCTGTGTCAAAGCATTCATAAAGCTCAATCACAAATTGGGTCCAAGAAATATACCCTTGACGGGAAGTTTTTCTCTATTGCCACCATTGCCAACGTTCTTGATCTAGATGGAGAACACCATACTAGAGTTTGGACAAGTCATCTATGATGCCGTATAAAGAGAAATAATGTTTCATTTGGGCTACCCAATCAGTGGGGTCCGAGCCATCAAATTTGGTCACATCCACCCACGGAAGGCGTATGTCACGTTGAAAGTGTTGGTGCTGAAAGGTATGGGAATGGGAGGAATGTTTTCCTTCAGTCTTTGGAGGTGCTTCAGAGAAATGGTCATTTGTAGGTATATTCAGTTTGGTGCAGAGGGAAAGACATATTCAAGCTAGGTGGTCAGTTCTTGTTTGACTTCCTCCATTGAGGACTGCATGGTTGTATTTATGGTTGCATTGATGGATGAATCGATGGAGGCAACAATAGCATTGATTTGTTTCACTTCTTTTTGGGTCTCGAGGAAACCACATTGCAAGGTGTTGAAGCGATTTTCCAGATCTTGGCTACGGCTATGGGCCATGGGGATGGGTGAACTGAAAAGGGGTGGGTGGGGTCAAAAAAAATTCCGAAAAATCATATGGATGAATTTGATAAGGGCGGAGAGATGAATCCAATGGAATAGGTCTCAAATAATGGTGAAAAAAATTCCATACTTTTTTTTTTTCACCTGCGGAGTTATACTCCGGTCTGAAGAATACTTCGGTGATGAAATCCCCATATGCTTAACCAAAAAGAAATGTGTATTTACTTGGAAACCCAAACACAGTTGCGTGGAAATAGATCTGATATGTTTTAATTTTTTTATGTTTCTGTCTCCCAAGGGTTAGGTATTCAAGGGTTCTACAGACAAGGGTTTGCCCTATGCTATAGCTCTCTGATATACGTTTGGGGTCCAACAGTAGTACTCGACCCAATATCTCAGAGCACTAACTAAGGAGGATAGATCGTACCCTTAGTCGTACTACCCGACTACCCAGGTACTAGAGAGTATCTTCCCGAGTGTTGTTCTCGGTGACACTATAGTAGTCCGGTGGCCGATAGGTTTATCTAAAGAGGGCTTTAGGAAATCTAGGCCGATCCGTACAAAGGTGTTGTCTGATGCGCTACCACTCGAAGGGGTACCAACAGGGGTTACAAGGGTGGCCAACAGATGTGCACTTAAGAACCACTTGTATTTCCTGCGTGTATGAATCCCTCAACCACGAGTTTATGCGCGTAACGACAAATCTATGTGACTTAAAGACGCTGGAATACGTCTCTACCCTGAAAAAAGAAATTCCCACAATTTCTGCCAAGGAAAGTGCTCTGATACCACTTGCAAGATACCAGATATAATAAATATGCAGAACAGAAATAAAATGCTAGAAATGGCAAAATAACAGTAATATATCCAGCATAATCTCCACAATTACACAGAAATGATATAAGAACAACAATAGAAATAGCACTTTGATTCAAAAAGAAATGTTCACATGCCTCTTCGAGGGGGCAATCTCCAATCGAGCAGTGCTCTGTTACAATAATCTCCAAGATAGGGTTTTCATACCCTCGACCCTTATTTATACTAAATATGTCTATCAAGAGAAGCATCTAGAGGAAGATCCTTCTAGAAGCGGAAGCTTCTGTTAGGTCTTCTTACATCCGCCTTATTCTATTTTATTGAAAGGCCTTATTAATATTGACCTTTATTACA
>ML810386.1:312770-326038 GCA_009831015.1 Picea engelmannii
CTTATTTGAGGTAAGTTGTATCAATTTGTGATTTATTGTTTAACTCTTCTTTTACTATTGCTAGTGTATCCTCCTCTTGTTGTTCTTTTATACCAAAAATTATGAGGTTCAAGTCTCTTTTGTTACACTCATGGTCCAGCTCGATTAGCTTATTCATTTCCTCTTTGATGGGTTTGATATCCAATTTGTTTTCCATATTACTGAGGTTCAAATTGTTGGTTAGTTTTTCTTCTAGCTCTTTAATCCTATCTCTCAAGTTGTGATTTTCTTCAACCTCGCTTTCTTGGGTTGATTTTTTATGTTTTTCCATTTCTTGAATCCTATCATTCATTGTCTGCAATTCACTCTTGAACCCTAAGAATCTATCCTCTATTTGAGTATGAATGGTATATTTAATTTTTTATCAATCATTGCCTCTAGCTCTATTTGCAGTTTTACGTCTCTTTCTTCACTCCTTTTTTCTAATGTTTCTAACTCTATTTAGATTTTGGCTTATCTCTCTTCTCTTATTTTTTCTACTGATTCCATATAATCGTAAATGATCTCTAGGGTAACTTTGGGGGGGCTCCCCCTGTTAGGCTGAGTTTTTGGAATATGTGGTGGAGTGCTCATATTGAAAAGAAGCGAAAAAAACATGTAACAATTAATATTTTGGATTGACTTTATCTCTCAAATCAACTTTTACTTATGAAACTTAAAATAAAAAATAAATAAAATATATTTAAATCTCTTTATGTTAATAGATTATAAATATATTTTAAATTAAAATTGAATCAAAGTAAAAAGTGACTCACCTCATTTCACATGTCTAATTGCTCAACCGGTTGAAGAAGCCAAAAATAATTTTTGAAAAGAGTAGAGAAGTTTCGGAGAAACTACAGATATTATTCTTGGTAAAAAGGGTAAAAACCAAAGATACAGAGAATTATTATTCCCATTAAAAACTGTAGAGATATAATTTCAAAAACGAAGTATTATTCTTGTTCAAAACCGCAGAGAAATATTATTCAATTACATAGTGAGATATCGATCCTGAAGAAACTGTGATCAAATATGCTCATCACCTCATATTATTGAAGGAGAAATCTATTACATTTATAACTGTAGAGTTCACCAATAAACTAGGAACATAATCCTACTAGTGTGGATCTAGAATCACTTATGATCTAAAATACAAATCTGGTCAAACAAACTCCTGAACAATCATAGAAGTTTTGAGATTATTCCAACATCCCCCTTTAATGGAGAAACAAATTTTCTACGACACCTAACTTGCTTCTAAAAATTTCAAACTTGAGTTTACCAAGAGGTTTGGTAAATATATCAGCCACGTTATCATTGGTATTACAAAATATCAAACTAATTTTGTTTGATTCAATCTTCTCTCTCACAAAGTGATGTTGTAGCTCGATATGTTTTGATCTTGCATGATATATTGGATTGTGTGACAATTTGATAGAACTTTGATTGTCACAGTTGATGCATTTTGGACCATTTTTCTCCTCTTTGACATATGCAAGAATTCTCCGCAACCGAACAACTTCACAGGTGGAACTGGTCAAGGCTTTATACTCAGTTTTATTGACGACAAAGAAACAATAGGTTGCTTCTTGCTACTCCATGATACAAACCCTGATCCTATATGAAATGCATAGCCTGAGGTAGATCTTTTATCATGAGGATTTCCTTCCCAATCTAAATCAGAAAAAACTATTAGATCAACATCAAATTTATCAGTATGCATAATACCAAAATTTATTGTTCCTTTCAAGTAACAGAGTACTTTCTTTGCAGCTTTCCAGTGACTCTCTAAAGGATTACCCATGAACTGACTAAGGATTCTAACTGAGTATGTAATTTCTAGTCTCGTAGTGGTGAGGTAGTTCAGACTTCCCACCAACTGACGATATAAAGTACCATCTACCTCTTTAGTTCCATATTCATTGTATAGCTTTGCATTCTATTCTAAGGGAGTTGACATAGCTTTACATTCACTCATATTGAACTTTCTAAGAATTTATTTTGTGTATTTACTTTGAGATATCAATGTTTTACCAGGCACTCTCCAAACCTCAATTCCTAAACAGTAATGCAATTCTCCAAGATCTTTCATTTCAAATTCTTGAGACAACTGAATTTTAATCTCTTCAATTAAATTGCATGCACTACCTATAATAATGACATCATCCACATATAAATATATTAAAGAAACATTTCCTTCTTCATCTTTCTTAACATATAGGTTAGGATCATTTTTTCTTTTCACAAACCCATTTTGATAAAATAAGGTATCTATCTTTACATACCAAGCTCTCGGTGCCTATTTCAAACCATATAATTCTTTCCTTAACCTGCAAACTAGATGCTCCTATCCCTGCTTGACAAACCCTTTAGGTTGAACCAAATAAACCTCTTCCTTTAAATCACCATTCAGAAAAGAAGATTTGACATCTAACTATTGGTGCAAAAGTATCTTCATAATCAATTCCCTCCTTTTGTGAATATCCTTTTGCAACTAATCTTGCCTTATATTTATCAATGCTACCATCTTCTTTAAATTTAGATTTATACAACCATTTACTTCCAATAAGGACTTTGTTTTCAGGCAGTTCAACTAATTCCCATGTTTGATTTTTCATAAGGGAGTCATATTCATCATTCATAGCATTTCTCCACTCTTCATGTTCTTTAGCTTGATCATATTTTATAGGTTCTACAACATTCATTACATGAGACATCAATGCATAATCTTTATACCTCATAGGTGGTTGAGTTTGTCGTGATGACCTCCTTGGTCCTTCACTGCTTTCATCTCGTCTTCTTCTCTGTGGATATTCTTCTTTACTTGATGTATCCTGACTGCTTGAAGTGTCCATACTACTTTCATTCTATTCTCGAACATGTACATGTTCCTATTCTTGTTTAATCATTGAATCCATTTTGACATGTTCATCACTATCATTATGCCAAGCTTATGCATCATTCATTGTACCAACTCTATATGTATTCTCATGAAACATCACATCTCTACTTGCAAACAATTTATGTAAACTAGGATCAAACAATATGTATGTTTTTTTATCAGTACAATACCCAATAAAAACACACTTGATTGACTTTGCATCAAGTTTTCTTCTCTCATCCTTTGCAATATGTGCAAAGGTAGTGGATCCAAATACTCTTAAATGAATAACATCAGGTTTATAACCATAAAGAATCTCAAAAGGAGTTTGTAAATCTAATTTCTTAGTTGGACTTCGATTCTTTAAATAAACTGTAGTATTAACGGCTTCTGCCCAAAAACCATTAAAAATGTTTTTACATACTGCGAGCACACTCCAGCAGTGTTTTGTTTCTTCTCTCAGCAACACCATTTTGCTGAGGTGTATGAGGTACTGTAAATTGTTGTTGGATCCTATGAAATTTACAATAACTTTTAAATACACCTGATGTATATTCACCACCCTGATCAGGTCTGAGAACTTTAATACATTTTCCTGTCTTTTCTTCAGTCATAGTTATGAATTCTTTAAAGTACTCAAATACATCACTTTTTCTCCTTATGAATAGACCCATGTATATCTAGATATATCATCAACAAAAAATAATAAAGTAGGAAGCACCACCAAGTGACCTAGTTTCCACAGGTCCACATACATCGGTATGAATTAATTCAAGAATATATGTTTGTTTTTTCTCTGTATGAATGGGAAACTTCTCTCTATGTTCTTACCAAGTGCACATACTTCACATGGAAAATGATCATTCTTCATAACAGGAAGACATTCTACCATAGTTTTTCTTTGCAACAACATCAAATCATTGTAATTTAGGTGCCCATACTTGTGGTGCCATAACTCTTCGGTTGACATTGTTGTGGATGTCAATGCAACATGACGGTTCATTGTCACATCCAAATTATACAATCCACCAACCCTGGTACCTGTGGAAACAACCCTGTAGTGATCTGGATATCTTTCATAACACACCTCAAATTACCAAATTCCATTGTTAGATTATTATTAGTGATAGTTGAAACATATATCAAATTCTTTTTAATACCATGAACATACATCACATTATGAATCTCTCTCAATTGTCTATTAGGTAAGTTCACACTTATTACTCCATAGCCTTGGACTTTATGTGATCTGTTATCTTCTAAGTAAATGTGTGTGCCATCAATTTTCTCATAATATTCATCATACCATTCTCTATTACAAGTCATATGAGTTGATGCACCAGAATATGTGAACCATGCATTCTCATCATCATTTCAGCAGACAACGCAGCTTCAGAGATAAACAACTTAAGATTTTTAAATCCATCATTGACTAAAGTGTCGTTATGCACATAATTTCCATTATGTCTTTTATATCTCTGATTTCATTCATTATTCTTTCTTCTATAGCAATGTTTAGCAAGATGTACAGGTTTTCCACAATAATCACATTCAACATTTCTCTTAACATAAGAATCTTGATGTGTCATACATTTCTTCTTTGCTTGAAATTGACCTTTGTTCTTGTCCCACAGTTTACCTCGGTATGATATTTTACCTTTTGCAATCAAGGCCAAATATGAGCCACTTGAGTCCTGATTATAGTTCTTCATTCTTTCTTCTTCTTGAAGGAGGATACCATCCAATTCATCAAATCTAGGGGGCGTTGGTCTAGCTGAGAGTGATGAAATGAAAACTTTATAATCTTGCACTAAACCCTTCAAAGCAATTGTTATTAAATCATTACTAGAAACCTTTTCACTAATGTCACCGAGTTTATCACTTAAATCTTTAATTTTGGATACAAAATTACTTATATGATTTCATTGGCTTCCATTTTGATAGATAGTATCTTAGTTTTTTAAAATAAGATCAGGTTTGCATTAGAGATTTCATACAAACCTTTGAGAATGTCCCATGTCTCTTTGGAAGTTTTACAGTCTTTTATATGAAGAATGATGTTGTCCTTTAAGCACTTTCTCTTTCATCTCTCGCCTATCCCAATCTGGAATCGAGGCAACAACAGTGGGTTTGGGCTCATCTCTTTTGACAATCGTCCATAGGCTATATGCCTCAAGAATGGTGGTCAACTTAAACTTCCAGTTTACATAATTCTCGCCATCAACTTTAGTGGACTCATTTAAATATGAATCAGCAAGAGGATTCACCATTTTCTTCAACAAATAGTTCAATGATTATTCTCCAATACAAAGAAACAATAAAGAACTGACGGGCTCCTTATCTGCTGCAGACAAGCTCTACCTCAGCAAACTCCTAGACAAAGATAAGTGGAGAACAACAAATCGGTAGTACAGAAAATCGATAAATTGAAATTCACATGCAGCGAAAACACTCCAATAGACAACGCTCAGCGAACACAATGCTCCTCCTCGCGCAAACAGACTCTTCTCAACTCAGTGTACAAGGGACATCGAATCAACCATTATCAAATAGACTCGTCTTAAATTGGCAATCACCAGTATACAACGAACCCAACAATTAGAAATTATAAATAGACTGTATATATTTAAATATGTTGCAGCATTATATGCTCCATGCATATAAAACATCGATACAACAATTAATTATCGAATACGTTCCACTTGCTATGGAGTCTATACAACAGTGAGCACTCCACGCAGGGTGACCGACACCATGGGACAACGATACCAGAATCCTCAATACAGCAGCGATGGCAGTGACCACTCAGACAGGACTCGAACAGACCCAGCTCGCAGCTCCTGTACGCACCCTTTTACCAGTAAACAACTCCATCATAGGAGATGGTATTCGTAGGAAGCAAGCACATATTGCAGCAGCGGCAGAATATGACCCCACAGTTCCTCCAAAGTGATACCAAACACTCAACACACAACACAGCTCCTGTTCCTCCAAAGTGATACCAATACCAAAATCCACACAACAGCACAGTCGGCCCCTTCACACCAAGAGATGCGGTGCCCTCCACTGTCGACAACCCTTCAAAATTGAAACGAGTTCTTAGCTCTTATAGGCACGCTCACTCCAGCTCTGATACCAAATTACAGAGTGAGATATCGATCCTGAAGAAACCGTGAGAAAATATGCTCATCACCTCATATTATTGAAGGAAAACTCTATTACATTTATATTTGTAGAGCTCACCAATAAACCAGGAACAAAATCCTACTAGTATGGATCTAGAATCACTTATGATATAAAAATACAAATCTAGTCAAACAAATTCTCGAACAATCATAGAAGTTTCGAGATTATTCTAATATATTCCCATTCAAAACCGCAGAAAAGTATTATTCCCATTCAAAACGGCAGAGAAATATTATTCCAGTTCAAAATAGTAGAGAAGTATTATTTCCATTCAAAACCACCGAGAAATATTATTCCCATTAAAAACTGCCACACACTATTTCAATGTCTTAGACCTCACACACTATTTCAATGTCTTAGACCTCTTTTGACATTCACACTCAGTGTTTCCTATATATTCTTCTAACCCTCTTAGATACCATGTTATTAATTCCATTTGGAATTTGAAATTGATGGAATTTAGAGTCAAATATTAAAAACATTTATTTTATGTTGTAAATATTTTTAAAATAATTAAACATTATATTTTAATGTTGTAAATTGATAATAAATAAAGATTAATAATACAATCTCACTATATTATTAATAATAGAAAGTAAAGTCCCCGGATGGGGTGCCACGCGTTCATCAGAGGCCACGTGGGAGGTTGCTCGGACGCCCATTTATGGCATCAACCGGCGCGATCCCTCCATCTATTAATTGAACCATGGCTAGCATCCGCCACCTTAACGTGATGAGCCCTCTCGCGCGCGGGAGAGGTACCTGCAGACAGAGCACTATCAACGCAGCGTTAATGGCGATAGCAAGCTTAGCAGTGTGGGGTTTTATGGTGACTTGGGAGAGGGTAGAGATGCATTCGCCCTTCGCCACGCTCATTCTATCTGAGTGGTATTGCCGACCTCCGTCAAATACAGTGAAGGGAGAGGCCAAGCTGCAATTCCGACCTCCACCCATTCGCATTCCTCTAGGGGCCTCCACCATGCCCAGGCTTAGAGGCAAGTCGCGCAGAGGAGTAGCTTGGTATAGGGATGAATCCTGGTGCAAACGCATTCAAAATTTTGAGCGAGCTCTTGCACTAGCGTCAATCCGTCGGAAGCAAAGTCCTTGGTCACCTCCCATGGCAATTGTCGAAGAAATCAGTCTGGAGGAGGCCATGTAGAGCCACCCTCCCATTGCACAACCAGAAGAACAAAAACCACCGCCCGCAGCCCACCTGGGGAGACACAGTGTAGCCAGCGAGGAGAACCTCTTCCCACCTTGCATCGTGGAGGAGGAAGCCACGCCTGGCGACGCCACAGGGACGATAGAGGAAAAGAGGACACCGCCTTGACCAGCGGGACACCCCAGCGCAGGTGCAGCGAAGAACTCTGGTACGCGGACTTCTGGCGACAGTGGAGGACTGGATCAACCCACCTTCTCGGAACTCTGGCACTTACCACTTATTTTTGAGCTCCGAAGCATGCTGGACGACTTAGCCTTCCGTCTAGCCAGAGTGGATCAAAGGATAGACATGCTCTTTGCAGCGCTCTCGAAGCACACTCCGAAGAAGCAATGCCCAACGTGCGCGCAGGCGTACTCGATTCCAGCAGGCTGGCGTCAGACGGGTTACAAGCGAGCGAGCTCGAGCAAATAGTTCCATAAGGGCTCTGGTTAGATGTCTTTATGTTGTTTCAGTTTAGGGGCTCTGGATAGAAGTTTTTATGTTGTTTTGGTTTAGGTTGCTTGTTCAGTTTCCTTTAGACATGATCTCCTTTTTGAAGCTCTTTTGCACTGTCGCCCTCATTTCCCTTGGGCAGGGTGTGCAAATGTATCTATGGTTAACTGCTACACACCTGGCAGAGGGGACCCAGCTGTCCTGGTTTCCTGCTAAGGCGGGACAGCTGGCGTCAACACTAGTCACTGTACACTCTTGCTTTTTGCTAATATAACAGGTTTCACCATTTTACTTAAAAAAAATAATAATAATAGAAAGTAAAGTGTGTGTGTATATATATATATATATATATATATACTTTAATTAGATTTCATTTTCAAAATATTTGCCACACTATTAATCTTTCTAACAAAATTCTAAAGAATGAAAAGTAATCACTTACCCTATTAAGATTCGATAGACCAATTCAATCTTAGTGGAGGTTAATCATCATCATCATCATGTTTTGATAATAAAATTTGAAAATAATTTTTAATTTAAAATTCTATAAAATCTTATCAATAGGAAAATAATTTTTAATTTAAGATTCTATAAAATCTTATAATATGAAAATAATTTTTAATTTTGAAGTTTGAATTTTCATAATATTTTAAATTGGATTAAAAAAAATTTACAAATTTTTAAAATAGAAAATTTGAAATTTTAATAAAAATAATAATTTGAACTTTTGTAATATTTTAAATTTGCTTAAATTTTTTTATAAATTTTAAAATAGAAAATTTGAAATTTTAGTATTTTTTTTTGGTGACAACCACACTTAAAAGGGTTATATATATTCCTCTTACCCTATTAAATATAGTATGTTACTAATTCCATTTGAAATTCTAAATTGTTATAATTTAGAATTAAATATATAGATTTATTATGGGTATAGAGGCATCAAATCCATTTAAATACAAAAAAAAAATTGGAGTATAGAATCTCAGGAAATGTTTTCATATATAGGGATTTGATATTTGTGAACATGCTCATATATAGAGAGACTCCATGTTGAGTAGAATTGTACATCTCCCTCATTTCTTATATCTACTCATATTGGGTTGTAGAAAGAGTTTTTAAGCTCAATAAAATTGATATAAAATTAATTTTACTAGAGTTGGATATTAAAATATTTTTTGAGAGATGTTAAAATAGGTGGACATTGGTCCCCGAAGTTGGTGTAGGACAGTTGGTGATAGAGTGTGATGTTAAGGCACTCTATGATGTTTAAGTCATCGGTTCCAAACCTACGGGGACAAAAGCTCCATCCATGTTAAGGGTTGGTGTGGCTTAGGTTGGGTGCGATCTCGGAGTCGACCTTAGTCAAGCCGCAGGTCACGGACAAACTAGCAAACAAAAAAAAATAGGTGGACATTGAAATATTTTATTTATGGTCCACATCAATTTTTTTTTTCTTATTAATATTTTTTTAATTTCACATGTCAACTCCATGTTAAGCATTGAGGGAATTACACATATTCCTCATTCTCGGAAGTAAAAAACACTTATCAACCAAATAAGAATTTTTTTACTTTCAATTAATCTCTCTCTTCGTCTCTCTGTATATAGAGGTGATACAAAATTATTTTACTTGAGGTGGATATTGAAATATTTTATTTATGACTATTTTTTGTTATTAATATAGTTTTTTAAATGCCAAGTGTCAACTCCATATCAAGCATGAAAGGAATTACCCCTTTACATTAGAGTTAAATTTTAAAAACATTTGTTTTATGTCAAAAGTTGGTCTATTATTTATATTTCTTTATAATGTTATGTAGATGCTAAAAAAGCATTAGGAGAAGCTTTCCAAGATCATTATAGTTGGATGACTTAGAAGGTTAGTTTTGATGAACATATATTTTGATTATTAAAAAGAGATGTGACTAAAACAACTTGAAATTATTGCATCCAAATGTATTTAAGGTCTTGCTCGACAGTAACAAATATTTCTCCCAACCACCTAAACTAAATCCAAGTTACAAAATACTAACAATACTTACATGAACCAAATATGAAATTAATAAGCTTAACCTATTTTTCTTTAACAAAAATTAATAAGCTTAACTTGTTTTTCTTTATTGAGGTTACATTGAATACATAACTCGAGGACCCATCCATAAGTATTGGACTAGTGGCATTTAACCTTCCCACCTTTCGGGTTAGAGGGATCATTAATGAAGATGGCAGTGAAGTCGAGGTTCAGTGGTTTTGGGTATTAAAGAATTGTATCCAGACTAGATTAGAATAGACGTAAACAGTGGGAGAGCTTAGTGGAGACTAGGTGGCATTCCTTTAGTTGGTCTTGGATTCATTTGGATGGAGGATGAAGTCAACGCACTAATGGGTGCAGCTAATGAGGATCTCTGGAAGAGAGACGGTCTTTTCTCCTTAGCAGATGCAATATGTTCGGGTACAAATCCATCAAACAAAGTTCTAACAAGCTTGACACTCCAAACGAAAAATTCCTCGGTGCTTAGAGGTGGGTCAATAGGTGCTTCAATTCCCTTGCAAGTTAACTTGTCGATCATTTTCGACTATAACCAGAGAGAGGATGAGATTTTACATGAGAGAGTTCTGGATGGTTTGAGGAGGGAGACATACACTCATTTTTCGAAGGGAAATGAGTTCAGGGAGATAGGAAAATTTGGAAGGAGGAGAAAACAGTGGAAGCCAAATAAAACTAAAAGAAGGATGGTGTTGGGCTCTGATATAGGCTTAGAGGAAACCTGGAGGTTAGCACTGTGTGGTCTGGTGGGTAGGATTTCTTACCGTAACATGTGCAAGAGCTCTATTCCAGAATGGGTTGAGAAGAAATGGGCTCCTATGTTAGGCTACTTGTCTGAATTCATTTTACTGATGCATGGGTGGTATGGCTTCATTTTCAACTCGTCGGAAGACATTGTGTATGTTTTGGGAAAACATTGGGTAATAGAAGGCAGTAGCTTGATGATAAAACGTTGGCGTGTCTCCTTTGACCCAACTACAGAGTACTTTCAACATTGTCATATGTGGGTTTTGTTACCTGAGTTGCCACTATAGCTATGGAATGCAAGGGCACTAGAAGCTATCGATAACGAGTTAGGGTGTTTTATCATGGTGGACAAACATACCCTAAAATCCCCTTCCAAAAGATTTGGGAAAATTTTAGTGGAGTTAAATATCCATTTGGGCCTACTAGAAACTCTACAAATTTAATGGAGGAGTTGGACGGTGAATCAGCACCTGGACTACTTAGGAATCCCTTTTTGGTGTAGTTTCTATCGTAGGATGGGCCATTTATGGAGGGAATGCAAAGGCTTTGTGGAGGAAGAGGAGTCTTAAGACTCCATGCTACGGAAAGCGACTCGTGAACACTCATCGGAGGTCGATTCATTCGAGATTGGAGCACATTACTATGCACAAGAGGAATCCAGTCACGTCGAGCCGACAGACACCTTTTCGGGTAAGTTAAAAACGATTTGTCCCTCTCTTTTTTCTACATTGACATCATGGGAGCACGACACTCTGGATTCTTCTAGCTTACTGGGGTTTTATTCTTTGAAGGCTTCTTCTAGTCATTCCTTTCTAAACAGGGTAGACGTTTGTATAGGTGGAGTGAAACCCACTACGTTGGGCGCGGGGGGTTATACTCGGCCTTATTTTTTGGAGGAAGTGGCCTCTAGGGCAAAGGAGGACTTTCTAGTGATTTCGAAAGGGATAGGGGCCACAAAATGCCTATTACTTCCAGTGAGATGGAGGAGTTTGGAGGGGTAAGTCACCTTACCAGAGAACCTTTAGGGGAGTTAGACAACTTTCCAGGCTATAGGGTGTTGAAATAATGTAACTGCGAAGAGAATTCTTATTATTTTTTATTATTGGATTAAATCCCCATTGAGGATTAATCATGTAATTATTATTATTATTATTATTGGATTAATCCCCATTGAGGATTAATCATGTCGGTAATTGTATAAGGACCAAATCCCCTTTTGCGGATTGGTCATCAGACAATTACAAAGAGCAGAATAAGAAGTCGGCCCCAGCAGTTATTATGGAAGACCCAGAATTAATTAAAGGTGGGTTTACCCACCCAGAGTGAGAGGTCAGCCTGCCAGTTGTGACCTTTCACACGTTTCAGTCTTGTATAAATAAGAGGCTAGCGCCTCACTTCTAACACACAACTCACTTGCTCATTCTCTTATGAGGCAAGCTGCAATTACCAGTTGGAGAGAGGAGGAGAAGAGTGTCGCATCTCTTGGGGAGGACTTTCTGTATTGGTTTGAGTTATCTCTTGAACATTGTATAAGCTATTTATGATAAGGAAGTTTTTGTTGGGTTTTCTTCCCCTAGAGGGTTTCCCAGGATAAATGTTGTGTCTCTTGTGAATGTGTATTTCTCACTGATCTTGTTCTTATGATGCTCTTATATATTGAAATGCAAAGACCTATAATAATGGCATAAACATTAACATGGTTTCAGAGCCAACCTGAAGGAAGCATATTTCACAAGAGGAAAAACGTCACTGTTACCATACCCAAAAATTAGGGTTTTGAAAAAGTATCTCTTTTCAACTCCCTAACCTCCTAGAAAGTTGTGCCCTCCCCCAAGGATCATTTTGGCACTTAGAGCGCACCTTTTCAGTGGCTAGATCTATCGAAAAGTGAAACCCTATTTTCACAAAGTACCAGAAAACCAGAGTACCAAAAGTACCAGAAAACCAGAAGCACTAGTCCAGAAATCTGTAGATCAGATTTGAAGGGGTAAAAGTTGGATTTTCGAAAATCTGACTACACCAACTAACTCGCCTCAGCTCAGCGCACCTATCCCCTAAGAAAAATTAGGGTTTTCTCATAAAACCCTAAGTTGCAGTTGCAGTTGCAGTTGCAGTCTGAGAACCAGTTGCAGTTGCAATTGCAGTTGCAGTACCTGTTGCAGTTGTAGTCGTAGAACCAATTGCAATCACTCTTGAAGTTTTTGGTAATGATTACCGCTGCTATTAGATGGAGCCACTACATGCAAATGCTCTCCGAGGTATGTACTCACATATGGTTAATGGTTAAACCCTAAAGAGTATTTGCAGGAGAAAAGATCTTTTTCCATAGATCCAGAAGGATCTCAAGATCCAACACATTCAGAGGAATGATGCAACCCAGGTGTGATTTTTCTAATATCCATCTATTTGTTATGAAATTATCTTGATCAGTGTTGAATGTTGAAGCTATGATCAAATCATTAGAAGGATTAAAAGTTGATCATAGAGCTTATCCTCTAACCTAACCTTTTTTCAAGATAGCATATTGTCTTAGTACAAGAGACAGGTTGAAGAAAGTACTCGTCACTTGAGTGAAGGAGAACCTGGAACAAAAGCAAGCACTCACTCTTGAGGACAAGGCTCCAGGTTTGATTAATCAAGATTCAAAGGTACACATGACAAGATAATGACTTTAGTTGAGATAGCAATCGTCGTAAAGTATTATACTTGATAACATGTGAGAATACTTTGTC
>ML810387.1:15260-30167 GCA_009831015.1 Picea engelmannii
CTCATACTTCTTCTTGATGATGTATGGGCCATGCCAAGAGCTATTATCCTTTTGGTCATATTTGGTATTTCCCTTTCTCTTTTCCCACATGAATGCGAGGCTTCCTTGACTGAAATTGATGTAAGGTATATTCTCAATGTAAGGATATGAAGGAGGTTCCATACCAACCATTTCTTTAATAACCTTCTCACATTCTTTGTCCACTTTGTGTTCCTCTTTCTTCAATATTTTTATGGATCTGGGTTCTTTCCCTTGAAATTTTGCAAGATTTTCCTTATACTCATCTGTTCTTGGGAGGAGTGTGTCTGTTAAATCCTCATGTGCAAAAGGTAGATTGGATGGGTCATACTCAATGATATTTTGTGGTACACTGTATTTGCATTCACCATCATAATCAAGGCTATCAAGATTCATCACATGTCTTTCGTCCTTCTCACGACTATATAAGATATCAAAAGTGAAATCCCCCATGGGAATGTGTGCATGGGTGAGATCCATGCTAAGAAAACCTCCATAAGAAGCATACCAACTTCTTGAAAAGAGAATTCCCTAAGAATCTGGGACATTAATCACCACTATGTTCATAAGGACATTGATATGAGGAAAGTTAGTAAGGAAGAATTCAACATTTTCACATACACCATAGATCTTGAATTTCCTGGAATCAATACTGCAAACATTTCTAGAAGCTATGGTTGTTTTCAAGCCAAATTGTTCCATCACCTTCACAGACATAACATTTGACAAGGCCCCATATTATAGCATAGAGTTGTTTAAGAGGATACCATTAATACCCAAAGAGAGATAGAATGGTGGATGGCCATCCCTAAACTTATCCAGGTACATGGTGTTCAAGATGATGGTAGGATCTTCCTTCTCAATTGGTACTTGTAGTAACTTGAGGACTTCCCTCCTTACAGAAGGAATCTTTCACATCTCTATTACAAGGACAATCATATTTAATTTTCCAAACATAACCAACATATCTATATTTAATTGAATCTCTTCTTCTACCAGAGTTGGTTTCGGGATAAACTCATGTACTAGAGGTGGAATTGTTGGTGCCACCTTCTTTGTATATGGAGGAGAAACTGTTGCCCCTGGCTAGGGTGGAGTGAAAGGTTATGATGGTGGATTTGAGGATTTGTTTCTTCTTGCATATGCCAATATCTCTCTTTTCCTCAACTCCTTCCTCTGATCATCTGTCAACTGGTTCAAAACTAGGAGCCAACCTTCTCTTTCTCCCTTTCTCATGGCTTCGTCAATGTCCTCCTATGTAACTTCCTCTTCCTGGAAGTTACATATCATATCCATGTAATTCATGATGGAAGGGGAATCTTCATCACTATGATGGAATTTATATCCTTGGTGGGTTTCCTAACAAGGAGATCACCATGGTGTCTCCTCAATGTTTACCATCCCCACCGATTTCAGAGTATTAGGATCCTTCACCTATTGTGAGGCTTCGTCTTCCAACCTGTGGCATCTTTCTATTGTCTATTAAACTAAGGTTTGGGGGTAGACTGATTTCTTTCTACAGTGGTCAAGTGGCCCATGATATGATTATGAACCTGAACAAACTGAGTGCTCATCTGATCTATCTTCTGAGTCAAGAGGGCGATCAGATCTGGTGCACTGTTAGTAGGAGCCTTCATCTTTGGTTCCGTCTTGATGCGAGGGTAATGAAAAGGCTCAATTTTTGAATCAAGAATATTTTCTTCAATCTCAACATTTTACTCTTTGGATTGTGCCAAAGTGGTGGGATTCTTATCTCTTAATAGGAAACGATATTTCCCATCAAAAGAATTTATGTAAATGAGGTGAACAATGGCATCTGTAGGACGTAGCTATGTCAGGATCTAACTGTATAATCTTTCAAATATGTCGTCGAATTAACTTACTATCTCATTATCCTTATTCTTTATTTGATTGACTTGAGCTACAAGCATCTCATGGTCCTTCTTTGCTGACCATCTCTCCTTGAACAACTTGGTTAAACTTTCATTGGATGTGATGTGACTATTAGGAATACCCTTGAACCATCTAAGGGAGTATCCAGTTAGTGATGAAGCCAATATCTTCATTGCTACATCCTCATTCTCAACTTCTTCATTTTCCATGTCTCAACCTATGACATAGATATGATCTTCAACAATCACTACATTATTTCCTGGGAAATTTGGCAACCACTTGTTTTATTCTTTGGGCATGGTGTTAGGATGTTCAACGATGTTGTCCATGTTTAATGGTTTATAAAGTTATTTTTCCCAAGGGCGAGCCATTGGAGCAAGGGGAAGGGTACCTTGGAAAAGGTTTTTGACAATGGGATATTTAAGGGGAGGCCTTCTTTGGTAAACCTTAGAAGGGTTGAATCTCCCCGGGGAGAAAGTATTATGGGGAAGTTGATTATGGGAAGGTGGAGTCACCAGATAAACTTCAAGAGAATCTCATCAAAGGTGGAAAAGGAACATTCCATTAGTGGATTCGATAAGCAATCTAGGGGTAAAGTCTTTGGGAAATAATCTTGTCAAAGTGTCATTAGGGTTCAGAAGAGGATTCAAAATCCTCCCCGGAAATGGTGCCAAAATTTTATCGCACAAGTTGTGGGTTGTGAAAATCCAGAACCAAACCTCAAAATGGTGGCAAATAAGAGATAACCTACCCACTTTGACCTTAGATTGGTGCTCCCATCACTTTAGAGGTGAAGTGGTCACCTCAAGGGGGGAATTCCGGTGACCATGGGGGGAATGAGATGGAAAGTGTGATGTATGAGTGAATTCCCCTATAGGTCAAGTTTTTGTGTGTGAATAAGCACTTGAATGAGGTATTTATGGTAGCCAAGGGTTTCCAAGAATTATTATACCTTGCAAATGTTGATTGTACCTTCCCGAGACACAAGGAAAACAGAGATACAAGCCCAAGTATATGATGGAAAAACAAGTTAATATTTTTGTCCCTAATTTGAAGTAGTTGGTAAAAATATATATCAGCAATGAAATGGCACAATAAGTTGATAAAACAAGTGCTATATATCAAGTAAATGATGGAAGGGATAAACTAGTCAAACACTAGTGCACCTCAAGATTAAAAGAGCGAGATACTAGCACAAAAGGTAAGGCTGTAGTAAACAATTTATGCAGCAATATAAATAAGCCTTATGTATGTAAAAAAAAGGTTATTAAAGAAATATATTCAACCATTAAAACTTTCCAAAAATCCACCAAACGATGTGCTATGATTACTAGGTTATATGGGCAAAAACTTAGCAATTTTCATCCATTGATTTGAGAGTTATTCGAGAAGGTTTGATTAAGTTTTATGCAGCCCTAATGGCTGGATATGAAAGTTTGTAACATAATAAATAAATACCCATTTACAGGGGACTCCCTAATGGCTAACAGGTGCACTAGGAACAAGGAACAAAACCCAAATTGTGAAAATTTGAAATGACAAAAATTCACATTTCCCAATGCAATATTTTATTCCTCCAATGCAAAATATTCATATTGGTGCCTTTCAATTGGGTGAATGGGGTCTTATATTAAATATTTATATCAACAAAGACCCTAGGGGTGTAATACCTTTTACTCCCTAGGGTATTCCAATCAAACTTAGGATAAATCTAGGAGGTTATACACACTCATATTCCTCCTAGAAAACCTTGCAAAATAAATTGTAAACTTCAGTAAATTAGATGAAGCTTAATGGAGGGTGTATCCAAAGTACTCTTCCTAGGGTTTCCAATAACCATTACCAAGAAAGAGAAAGAAATGACTAGCAAATTCATATTTTTCCTTACCAATTCCAAGAGAGAGAGAGAGAGAGAGAGAGAGAGAGAGAGAGAGAGATCAAAACCCTAGTTTCACCAAGAAAAACACCATTCAAGATCAAGAGAACAAGAATCCAAGAGGTGCTCCTCACTTATCTCTATCCATTCATCAAGAAATATCACCAAAATACATTTTCAGAAGAGAGAAACACCATATTGACCAAGAGTAGCAAAAATTTCAGCCAAATCCTTCTCATAATGGGAGAGTTATGTTATGAAATGAGATTCACATGATCTCTATTTATACAAATCCTATAACAAAATGTTTGTCCAAATAAAATAGGGTAAAACACAAGACAAGGGGTCAAAAACCCTAATATTTCCCCTTTACACAAATAATATTAAATAATTCATTCAAATTTCACTTTTGCACATTAGAAACCCTAAGATAAGAAGACATCACCCCTTTAGGGAGATGTTTTGACACTTGTAGCAAGTCGTTGTAGTTGGGGAAGCATGTATAGGCCTCTAAAGGTCACATGTAACTCATCTAAGCCTATTCCTCATGGTTCAAACCCTACTTCCTTCAAAACATGCCATGTGTCAATGAACAACACCTTCACCACCAAAACCCTATCCCCTCTAGGTGATGTCAAGCCTCTAAAAGTGACATTTTTCCTCTCCTAGGAAAGTCGTTTGGCATGTGAGGGATAGGTCATGTCCTCCAAGGTGTATGTGTTGGTTGGTTATCTGAGTTATATCGTTAACATGATTTGACCCAGGTTCAGGTCTACTAGGGATCCAACAAAGCCTCTAAAACTATCGGCCCTCTTGGTAAACTAGAAGGCAACGCAACGCATAGAGTGGATTGTGTGGTCTCATCCGAGATAGTCTTAATGGGTGAATACAATATTAAAGTGCTTGTAGTCCAGGATTTAATGGGGATCTATGACTTGCATGCTATGAATTCTATCTAATTATTAAAGAAATATACTGTCATTCTCATTCATGCATGTAATGTAATTGGATCCATTAATTCATTCATACATCATTCTAACATCTACTCATAGATTGTAAAAGAGATACAACATTCAATAACATAACAAAGGTATTACCATGGTTCATCCCTTCCTGGTATACATCCACAAAGATCTAGCTCTCTAGCTCTGTTATTATGGTAGTTCCAAAACTACAACGCCGTGCACTTTACAACTCATCCTCAGTTGGGTCGAGATCTATTATGAGGTGGACTATATCACACTAGGATCCTCAACCTGTGATATAACCATCAAGATATACCCTTCTGATTCCCTACAGCTCCTTAACTTACAAGAATGGATTGTATTACAGTAGTGTTACAGACTAGTTACTCCTTCTCACATGAGTAACATTCCATCCAAAACAGAACCCTTCCGACCAAACCCCTAGACCTCTTAGGTGTCTATTTATATGTGTTTTTGGCTCATCAACCATTACAAAACCCCTAACCCTATCATTTCTAGGTCTTCCATGCATGCACGTGTGCTTCTTTTCCTTCCAGCTGTCGCTTTCCTCTTGCATGCCTTTCTTCCCAAAATGGCCTTTCTTTCTAATTTGGCCTGCTTCCAATAAGACCCCAACACTGACATGTGGCTCATCTTGAGCCACCTAACCCTTGTGTGCTTCCTCGATCTCTCTTGTTATCGCTTGGAACTTCTCCGTGAGCTATGTTTCTTTCTTTTGGGCCTGCGCGGTCTTCTCCTTAAGTGTGTCCAATACTTGCACTACAATATTGTCGCTGACCATCCTTGCACATTCTTCCTAGGTTTGTGCCATATCTGTTTTGGATTCCTCCACCTGTGCAATGACCTCTGCTGCTCGCTCCTGGAGCGGTTCCATTTGAGCTTGGTGCTCCTTTTTCTGTGCCTGCGTAGCTATGATTTTTACCTAGACTTTCTTCATATATTGCGCTCCTTTGATGCGCTCCATGATCAACATTGTCTTCTGCCTCAGCTTGAGGTCCTATATAGTTGCGCTTATCCTTTCTCCTTATTGGTCCCACTGCTGGGCTTATTGATCATCTTCCATCTTCGTCTAGAGCTATGCTGCTTTCTTGAGCAAGTTGGTTGCCATGTGGACTTGTCATGCTATCTCCTTTATCTGTGTTATTTCCTTTTGCTTCCTTTGCTCCTTCACCTCTGTTGGAGTGGTAGGTGTGAGATTCTTTCGGAGGTGCTCGATCTCCTGTTGATATTGATCTATTGTCTGCACAATATGATCAATCTTCTCTGTCACCGTGAGTTCGACCGTCGATGCGTTTTATGGGATTTTCTTGTAGGCTACGACCAATTTTTGTTCCAGCCTATTCACGCGGTCCTTCTCATATTTGGTCTCGAGCTTAGCCTGCTCGAGTACCAATTCCATCATGTCTCAATTGTCCTTTGTCTGCTACAATTCTTCCGCATATGTGGGTGCGTGAGACTATCTGTGTAATGCTGATTTGTAGTTTATACAAGGCCTTGGTTGGTATCCGTGTCAATACCAACTGTATTTGAGCCAAGTCCTTTAGGGGTTTCTGCCCCACTATTTCATACATGCACTTCATGATGGGTGTGACATGAAATGTTGAGCTTGACTATGATGCCTTCTGGATCCTATCCTGCTCACTTGATCCAAATTCGCCTCCTATCTGCGATGCTGATGGGACCATTTCTACGCTGCTGTTGGATCCTGCGCTTCTCCGAGTTTCCTGAGGAGCCGTCGCATGTGGGACAAATCTTCCTGAATTCTATCCCTTTGGCGCACAACATTCTCGAAATCCTTGATGGTGCAGTCCTGAATCATTTGGGCCACCATGTCCACATCATCCTCGGTGATAGTGTACTCTGGGGGCATTCTGTGTGCCTTCACCTTCTTACGAGAACCCCCCATTTGGATGAATGGCCTCTTAGTTTGGCCTTGATCTTGTGAAGTAGCACTTGATGTAGTTCCCTATTTTGCCTCAGCCTGTTTCTGCTATACCTGTGGCGCCTGTGTGTTGTTCTTATTCCTCATCTAGGTGCTTGTCTTGGATGTTCCCCCCTTTTTCTCGTATGCCTTGTTCTGGCCTGTCCTTGGTTTCTTGGGCACTGTTACCTCCTCAACTTGTGTCTATTCCTATATTACCTCCTCCTCCTCCTCCTCTATCTCTGCGGGTATTCCTCGAATGAGGACTGGAATCCTACAGTCATATTCCCTATCCTTAATGGTCATCTCTAAGTCCACCTCCTTGATGCAGTAGCGTAGTTGTAGCCATTTTTTGTTGGGATATTTTCGTTCCTGGATCCACATTGCATGTCTAGTGGCTTTGAACTTGGCTATGCCCTAATACTATGCAATTGCTTCTGGTGTTACCCTCCAAGTGTTGGCGATGCTGTCCTATATGTCACTGAGATAGCCTTCGAATATCGTTTCAATCGATTTTCTATTCTTGGAGTCCGAAGCAGCCCCTAGCGATAAGTATCACGCTCCATGGTAGGGAGTGGGTCTAGTGGCAAAAAATGAATACTTCGGCTCCTTCCATCCGATCAAGGCTATCAGGATGAGTAGCCATGAATAATAAAATTCTATCCCCAGACCCTATGCATTCTTGCATTCGTTTATGAACAAATTCAACAAATAAGGGGCCCAACTGAGTGTGGTGCCCTCAACACACTATGCTGTAGTTGTGACACCCTGACCGAGAATTCCTCCTTGTGACATTTCCTGAGTAATTTTCATGCCATAATTTTTGTGGCCATTCTTGTCGCGACGTCACTAATACGCTTGATGATGATTCTGCGTGACCTGCTTTTAGTGCCATATTTATTCTTCATTTCCGCGATCACTTCTTTCTCCTTTGTTTTGTCCTCCAAGAATTGTGTGAGATCCTCACTCTGTGATGGAAGCCCTGTGATGTATGCGATGAGCTCTACGTCTATTGAGATGAGTTGTTCCAACCATAGGTATTCTCCATGTGTAACTTCTATCAGCTTGTTGACACAGTTGTTTTCATACTAGCCCCTCCCAAAGTGTGGTAGGTCCAACAGACCTAGAATCCCGGTTTTGGCCAGTCTTGTTGCCCACTGGACTGGTTGATTAATTGGTTCACCAAAGGTTCCTATACCCACAGTCTGTAGGTAGACTCACTTGGCGAACTCTGGGAACTTGTCTGTGTCCGTCACATCATGGTATGAGTACCTCAATTTCTCTACGTGGCCTAAAAAATTTTCTGGTATACGGACCCCTTCTAGAATGCATGACAAGACAATGGCTGTGATGGGTTTCCTGTGCAATGACCTAGGTACCGTCTTCTTTCCCTTTCACTGTGGTGGCTAACTCGAGGTTCTGGCCTCCATTGTTCATTCTTCTACATACTCCTCTAGTCGGCTGGTGACATATTCCACTGCTCCCTCCTATGGTTGTTCTGACGTGGTTGTCTGTGATCCTTCCGGCGCGACCATTTCTTCCTAGTTTGGAGCCGTCCCATTGACTCTCGGGGCTTCTTTAGGGTTTTCGGGGTGCACTTGGTTGCCTGCATCCTTAACCTGTTGGCCCTGTCCCTCTTCCGACGTATCAATGTCCATAACTTCTGGTGATGTCTGCTGGGTTTCCTCCACAATGGGTGCGGGGCTTACTGGTGTTGTATCAGGCGATGGGATTTTATCCACATTGACGACTTCAAGAGGCTACAATGGTTGTTGTTCACTTCCTTGTGGTTGTAATTGTGTTATGGCACTGCTTCGGGATTTTCTGGTGGTCTGGATCAATTCTCCTTGTTTGGATGGTTCCATGGTGGTAAATATGTTGTTCGTTGAGCTTAGTGGCCTCGAAAACCTCTGCAAACTTCACTCTCTACTTCGTATGCTCTATCGCTCTGTTCTTTTCCCAATTTAAAAATAACCTTTCTGCTCCAGCGTGTTTGCTTTGTATTGGCGTCGTGTGAAGCTTGTCAGAGATGTTACCAGGATTTTACTTTAATTGAACATCTGATTCCTGAGTACTTTCCATTGATTTCCCTTGCTGTCTCCATTTGGCGCGATTTATGCGACGTCGCGTTATTCGTTTCTGGCATTCAATTCCGATAACCGCCATCAATTGGCGCTTCTTTTGCCGTATCTGCCTTTCCCACTTGTTTCTTATTTGTAGTGACCGTTGGATTTGTCTCCATCCAGCTATCACTGCCGAGTGTGCGTGCTCATTCTATTTTTGATGCACTATGCCTCTGTTGTTATCTTTTGATGTCTGACACTATATCTTGTTGTTTTTTATTTTTATTTTTTATTTTTTATTTTTTTGCACGGTGACTTTCAAGTTGCAGGTGGTCGACTGTCCTTGTATAGCTTCAGTTGAATCCCATTGATCATCCCTCTGATTTCTGTGCCTCCTAAGTCCTTCAACTGTACAAATCCCCCATCTTTGATAGTTTTTACTTCGTATGGTCCTAACCAGTGCATTCTGAGTTTTCCTGGATGTTGAAAGGATTTATTGTCATACATCAACACTAAGTCTCCTTCCTTGAAAGTTTTCCTCTTGATATGTCTCCGATGACAAGCTTTGTCCCTTTATTTCTGGACTTCTTGGTGGAATCCTTCTAGAATCCTATCTTCCTCCATGATCATCAGTTTATTCAACCTATCCTGTACTGTTCCTCGTTCTGTCATGTTTGTAATTGCTGCTACGCGCAGACTGGGTACCAAAAATTTAGTGGCACCACTGCATCTTGTCCATATACCAATCTGAATGGCATTTGTCCTGTAAACTTCATGTATGTGGTCTTGTATGTCCATAATACTACTGGTATATTTAGGTCCCAATCATCCCTATTAAGGTTACAGATCTTCGTCAGTGCATTTTCAAGGATCTTGTTAAAGGCTTCCACTATTCCATTTTCTTGGGGATGATATGGTGTAATTTTTTGATGATGAACTTCAAATTCTTTAGTCATAGACTTAATAGTACTGTTAATGAAGTGAGTGCCTTGATCACTCATCAAAATCCTTGGGCAACCAAATCTAGTGATCACTTGCTCGAACATAAAGTGTGTTGTTGTCTCTACATTGCAATCTTTGACTGGTGTTGATTCCGCCCATCTTTTCAGGTATTCTGTTGTGGTGATGATGTACCTCGATCCTGTCCTCTTTGATGGTGGGTGAATTGGTCCCACAAAATCTATTTCCCATTTTTTGAATACCTGCAAAGTTATCGATGGTCGCAGGGGCATCTTGTGCCTTCTATTCGGTTTACCAACCCTTTGGCATACATCACATCTCTGGAAGTACTTTTTTGAGTCTCTATGAATGGTCGACCACCAGAGTCCTATTTGCAAGACCTTCTGTGTGGTATCTTTTCCTGCATAGTGTCCTCCCGCTATTCTGTCATGGCCTTTTGCTAAAATCCTTGGTATTTCATGTTCTAGCACACATCTTCTCAAGATGTTATTTGTGCCCATTTTGTATAAGTGTCCTGCAATCATTTGATAGTATGCAACCCAGACTACTAGGTTTTTTTTTTGCGCGATGTTATATTCCTATGGAGAAGTACCTGCACTTAAGTATTGGATAATGTCTATGAAATATTCATCGATGATCTGGACTGAAAATAACTGTGCATTTGGAAATTTGTCCTCTAGATTTGTAGGTTCCTCCCCATTCGTGATCCTTGACAGGTGATTAGGTCCTGCGTTCAGCTTCCCTGGTTTGACTATTACCTCAAAATCAAATTCTCGGAACAACAGTAGCCATATGCAAATTATCCCCCCCAACAATGGCTTGTTGAATAGGTAATTGAGCATTGAATTGTCCATGAACATCTTGAAATGTTTCCCCAGTAAGTGATGTTTGAACTTTTGAAGCGCGTAGAACATAGCTAGGCCTTCCCTCTCTGTAGTGTTGTAGTTCTACTATGATTCTGATAGTTTTCTTCTAGCAAATGCTATAGGATGATCCAATTCTCCTGTTCCTGGCTGTGCCATAATAGCTCCAAGTGCTATGGCCGATGCATCTACATGTACGTGGAATGTCTTCTCCCAATCTGGGAATACTAATATTGGGGCAGTTACCATATTTTGTTTCAGCGTATCCAGGCCGTGTTGGCAATCCTCATCCCACTGGAACTTTGTGTCTTTCCTTAGCAATTTCTCCATTGGCGCGGTGATCTGCACGTAACCTTTTGTAAATTTTGTGTAGTATCCTGTGTGTCTCAATGTCATTCTTAGTTGACGGACTGTTTTTGGTGGTGGAAGGTTAACGATTACTGCAATCTTGGCAGTATCTACTAGTAAACCTTTCTTACATACTATATGGCCCAATAGTATCCCAAAAGGTGTTATGAAGATGCACTTATTGATGTTTAATGATATCTGGCATTGCTTGCATATTTCTAACATCAGCCACAAGACTTCTACATGATCTTTCAAAAGACTATATACTATCCAATCATCCAAGTATACCTCTAGAAACCGGTGAATAAATTATTTAAATGTAGCTATGACTACTCTGGAAAATATTGATGGTGCATTCTTCAGTCCAAAAGACATGACCGTGTACGGGTAGGATCCCCATTTTGTAGCAAAAGTGGTCTTGTATCTGTCTTCCGGTGCTATCTTGATCTGATGATATCCTAAAAATCTGTTGGCGAATGAATAAAATTCATGCCCTCCTACATTCTCCAATACCTCATCCGTGAAGGGTGTAGGGGATGGGTCATGTAGGAACGCATCATTCAACTTCCTCAAGTTGACACATATTCTTATCCTGCCTTGTTTTTTCTCCTGAACTACCATCGGGCTTATCCATTCTGATTCTTCCACGGGTTCTATGATTCCATCTTCCAGCATCCTATCGATCTCAGCTTTGACTTTTTTCTTATAGATCGAATTTAGTCTGTATGGTCATTGTCTGATTGGTCTTGCATCATCTCTGAGAGGTATATTCATTTCACCTAGATCTCTTGCTATGCCCTTCATTTATGTGAACGTTGTGGGAACATGTCACTGTATTCGCGTAGTAACTCTGTTATGCTTTCCACTGTTTTCTCATCCCAGTAGTCTCCAATGCTTGCCATTTTGGGGTTCTCAACTGTCCCAATGTTGACTTTCTTCACCTTGATTGGCACATCAATTACTTATGATTCTAGATCTGTACCTTCCACTTCTCTTTCACCTTCACCTTCCTCAATCTGAATATCGCGCAGATTGTTTTCATCTGGTACTTCTTCCTGCACATGGTAGCATGAAAACAGTTCTTTCACCGTCTGTCTATTCCGCTATTGTTCTTCTGTTATGAGTTCAACTTCTGGTTCCTTAATGAATATCAAAACTTTTATTTTTTTAAGTGCCACATCTATGTTGTGGTTTTCATGTTCAAATGAGAAAGTGACTGTAAAGTTCTATTGTAGTACGGTCTAGCTCGTAGTTCCTTTGCACAGTTCCTGGTCTGTATACCAGTTTGCTAGGATGCCCTTTAAGGTGTGTACGAAATGATGAGGCCATTCCTCTGGGGGTGTCATTTTCCACAATGATATGCAATTCTCCAAGTTTTTCATTGGTGCCCCTCGTCCATCATATTTTTTCTATTGGTTGCTTCTCTATTCTGCGCCAAACCTTATGCGCAGTAACCACTTACATTGGTACCGGTCCTTGATTGTTTCTTTGTGTGCACCCCACCATCTTGTAGGTGTGGCCTTGAGTGCTATTTCTAGTGCTAAGAGTCTCTGATTTTATACCACTTCATTTTCGTAACGTGTCAATAATGCTTCTAGATCATTTACCCCATGGAAGCTCGGTGGTTCCCTTATCTCCGTACTTACCCATCTTACTGCGCGGTCTATTCTTGCACATCTTCTTGTGGAAACTTTGTGTAGCCTCTGTTTCCAGTTCTCTAAACTCGTATCTGAGTCTAATGCACACGAATTAATGCTACACCAACTGAGTATCCCATCTGTAGTTGGGTTTACGTAATCCTCATCTCACGTAATTGTTCTATACAACTGGCTTATTTCCTCCAAGTCCAAGTAAGTAGGATCTACGAACCTTTCCCCTTTCAATGGGTCTAATGGCACAATGACACTGTAATATCCTGACTCAAAGGTCATTTTTCATGTCTTTAAGTTGATTATGGTCTGGTTATCGAATGCCCAATTCAAGCCGAGCAATGATGGGTAAGGTGTTGTGTCATCCACTATCTCTATTACTTCGAAGTCAAATTTAGTGCGCACTCCATCCAGGTCTACTGTTACTCCTTTCAGCCTCCCTATTAGAAAAAATCTATGTTGGTTTGTTAGTTTCAGCTGAACGGGTGAATATCCTAATGTGGGCTCTCCCATACATTTCCATGTCTTCTTGGATAATACATTGACTTCGGATCCTAGATCCAGTATGGTGTCTCCCATGTTGAAATCTCTAATGTTGGCATTTAGCCTGGACTCCCTACTTGTTCTTCTCCTTGTATGTAGGTGATTTACTGTTTTTTGTTCTATCTTTCCTTCAGTCTCTATGCTACATCTTTCGAACATATTTGTAATATTTTGATAGAGGATGGATCATAGAGTAATTTTATACATGATAACAAAAAGCCTTTGATTGCACTTTTGTCCCAGAGGCTGCATTTCTTTGGTATGATCCAATGATGGAGGCATATTGTACTCTGGTATGCCCTTACTATTCTGCACGGTTGAGGTCAACGCGATGTCTTTATTCAGAAATGATTGTTTGGCTTGCTTAAATATCTCCTTCTCATTCTACGCGTCGAACTGCTTCCTTGGTTCGACATTCTTCTTCACCCATTGGTGTTGTACTGACTCTTGTTGTACTACTTCATTTCCCATTTTAACTCATCCGCGCATAACTATGTTGATGTTTCTTCCTTCATCCCTTGATTCTGCTGAAATCCATTGAACATTCTGATTGTTCTGATTTCTCTTTTCCTGGATTTTCCCTAATAACACAGGACATTATTCCGTGTCATGATCCAATGCGCGACAATACATACAAGTCACTGGTGCAAGTGGACATTGTCTTGCATTGTGTCCAGGTTGTTGGAAGTTGTGGAATACCACTAGTCCTCTACCTCTTCCAAAGCCTCCTCTTGCACGTCCTCCACCTCTGTAGCCAACTCGATTCCCTCGTGGTGCATTATACTAAGGCACCTGGTTATACAATGCGATATTGTAATGGGGATGGGCTGTGTTATATGGTTGCTACGTAGTATTATACTGCTGACGTGAAGTGTTGTATGGGGCTGGTACTTGGTAAAACTGAGGTGCGGCTTGCCCAGTCATCATTTCTGCCTGCACCCTATATGCATCTGATGTCCTCTCTCTCTCTCTCATCAACTCCATGATTCTACAGTCTTTGTCATCACGACCTACAGAATTGCAAAAGTTGCAATATGAAATATTTGGGATTGTCTGGTACTTCTGCATCATTGGGTGGTGATATGGATCATGGCCCTATTTCTTACAGATTTTTCACCATAGTCCTCTTGTTGGTAATGGATTTGGAATTCCTACTACCATGTACTACGCGAATGTTGGAAATTAGTTCTTATGTCTTGCATGTGGTACACCAAACAACTTATCGTTTTTCCTTACTTTTGTTCTAATTCAGATGGAATGCTAAGTTATTTAGATCCTTCTTCATCTCCTCGATGGCTAGATCTTCCTTCTGGTATTGGTTTTCTTCTATTTGCAGGGATTCCTGCAAAGCCTCTGCTTGCATCTGAAAATTTTGTTGTCGCAGTGGATATTTCAGGTGTGGTAATAGCGAGTTGATGAACAGGTTCCTATGATGCATATCTGTCATGAGATATTTGAGCTTTCCTTTTAGTCACTTGAATCTTTGGTCAATCTCCCATACTGATTCTCCTGGTTTTTGTCTAATTTCTATCATCTCGTTCATGTATTGGTCCTCTGAAATTGGCTTCTGAAACTCATTTATCGACAACTTATTGATATTGACGATCGTTCTGGTTATCCCTGGTGGATTGTTTGTGGATAAAATCATATACCAATCCAGTGCGCGATCCCTTAGTGTGATAGATAATTGTGCAAGTTTAGTGTCCTTGTCTGTGATCTGTTTTTCTTCCCAGATCTTTTCACAGATAAACAAGTGCTTCTTTGGGTCCTCCACCACTTCTCCTTTG
>ML810387.1:42731-53788 GCA_009831015.1 Picea engelmannii
TGGAATTGTGGGAAGAAAGGACATCTGAAGAAAGATTGCAGAGCTCAAAAGAAACAAAGAGATGGGCAATAGGAGAAAAATCAGGAAGCAAATGTAACAAGTGATGTGTTACAAGATGCTTTGATTCTTTCTGTAGATAATATTTTTGAGTCTCGGGTAGTAGATTCATGAGCTTCATTTCATGCCACACCCCATAGAAAACATTTTCTAGATTATGTTCAAGGTGATTTTGGACAGGTTCATTTGGGTGATGATGCACCATGCAAAAGTGTTGGAATGGAAAGGGTAAAAATAAATCAAAACAATGGAAAACAATGGTTGTTGAAAGAGGTAATACATGTTCCATATCTAAGGAAAAATATAATTTCAACAGGGTAGTTGGCAAGTGAAGGTTGTATATCCATATTTACAAATAAGGTGTGGAAGGTCTCCAAAGGATCATTGGTGATATCAAAAGGAGAGAAGGTAGGTACATTGTATTTATGTATTGGTAATACTGTCTCTTCTATCTCTTTAGCTTATACAGGAGTGGATACAACATTGTGGCAGGCTTGGATACATGAGTGAGAAGGGGATGCAGATACTTCACAAAATAAATTTGTTTCCAGATATTAAAAAAAATTATTTGGATTTCTGTGAGCATTGTGTTTATGGAAAACAAAGGAGAGTCATATTTCTCAGAGTTGGAAAAGAAAAGAAGAGTGAAAGGTTATAGTTTGTGCATACATATGTATGGGGAACAACTCAGGTATCAGCTCTTGGTGGCTCTCGTTATTATGTTACTTTTATTGATGATGCAACTAGAAAAACTTGGGTTTATTACATTTGACAAAAATATGATGTTTTTGATACTTTTAAGAAATGGAAAGCTTTGGTCAAGAATGAGATAGGAAAAAGGTTGAAGTGTCCCAGATCAGACAATGGAGGTGAATATTGCAACAAGGAGTTTGATGATTACTATTCATACCATGGTATTCGTAGAGAGAATACAGTTCTGGGAACACCAAAAGAAAATGGTGTGTCAGAAAGGATAAATAGGACAATCATGGAGCATGCAAGGAGTATGCGATTGCATGTTGGGTTTCCCTTACCATTTTGGGAAGATGTTGTAGATATTGTTGTTTACTTAATAAACAGAGGACCTTAAAGATATTTGGATGGTATAATTCTAGAGGAGGCATGGACAGGTAAAAAGGTAAACTATTCTTTTTTGAAGACTTTCGGTTGTGAATCATTTGTCCATATTGATAAAGAAAATAGAACAAAGCTTGAGGCAAAATCCAAGAAGTGTACCTTTATTGGATATAGTGTTAATGATTTTGTTTATTGCTTATTGGATTACAAAAATAACAAAATAATTAGGAGTAAATATGTCATATTCATTGAGAAGTTCATGTACAAAGATCAGTTGTAGGGAAAGAAACAGGAAAAAGAAAAACTAGAATACACAGTGCTTGATGAGATCAACGAAAAATAAATTCCAAAGGTACCAGAAAATCAAAATGTACAACAATAGGATCAGCAGGGACCTCAAACTTCTGCAAGTATTGTTAGAAGATCTACCAGGTTAAGTAGACCCCCTAAACAATACTATCCTTCATTGTATTATTTATTGTTGACTGATTCTAGTGAACCAGAATGTTTTGAAGAGGCAATGTAGGTAGACACCAAAAAGAATTGGGAGCAAGGCATGAAAGAGGAAATGGATTCCTTGGTAAATAGCAGACTTGGGACTTGGTTGAGTTTCCTGCAGGAAAAAAAGCATTGCAGAATAAATGGGTTTACAAGTTGAAGGAAGAAGATGGAGGCAAAAAGCGGTACAAGGCTAAGCTTGTTGTAAAGGGATTTGCAAAAAAGAAAGGTATATATTTTGATGAAATATTTTCTCTTGTTGTTAAAATGACTTCAATTAGGACTATTTTTAAGTCTTGTGGCAGTAGAAGATTTGCACCTTGAATAGTTAGATGTAAAATCAACTTTCCTCCATGGGGATTTGGAGGAAGAGATTTATATGCAGCAGCCACAGGGGTATGAGGTCAAAGGGAAGGAAAATTTGGTATGCAGGTTGAAGAAGAGCTTGTATGGCCTAAAGAAAGCTCCAAGGCAGTGGTATTCAAAGTTTGATAGGTTTATGACAGAACAAGGTTATAGTAGATGTCATTCTGATCACTGTGTTTATTTTAAAAAACTAGAAAATCGAAGCTATATTATCTTGCTATTGTATGTAGATGACATGCTTGTTGCATGGTCTAATATGCAGGATATAAATGTGCTCAAGAAGAAGTTAGATAATTCATTTGCGAAGAAGGATTTGGGTGTTGCAAAGAAAATTCTTGGTATGAGAATAACAAGAGAAAGGAAAAATCACAAATTGACATTGTCTCAGGGTGAGTACAGAGAGAAGGTGTTGGAGAGGTTTAGAATGCAGAATGAAAAACCAGTTAGCACAACTTTGGCCAGCCATTTCAAATTAACTAAGGAAATGTGTCCCAAGACACATGAGGAGATAAAATACATGTCTAAGGTCCCTTATTCATCAGTAGTTGGCAACCTGATGTATGTGATGGTTTGCACAAGACCATATATTGCACATGCAGTGGGAGTTGTGAGAAGGTATATGAACAATCCAGGTAAAGAACATTGGGAGGCAATAAAGTGGATTCTCAGGTATTTGAGAGGTATTTCTACCCATGCATTATGTTTTGGAGGTTCAGACATTGTTCTACAGGGATATTTTGATTCAGATATGGCAGGTGATAAAGATAGCAGGAGGAACACCACATGGTATGTTTTTACTATAGGTGGAACAACAGTAAGTTGGATTTAAAAAATGCAAAAGGTTGTTGCATTTTCAACAACAGAGGCAGAGTATGTTTCTGCTACAGAGGCTAGTAAAGAGATGTTTTGGAGTTACCTCACACACACCTAGGATTTATTTTTCCTAAGGTTATTCCTTGTTTATTAGTCATTATTCAATCTCCTATATTTTAGGGGAGAATATTCCACCTGGAGAATATTCTCCTCAGTTGACACTTCAGTTTGACTAGTTGAGTTGAGTTTAGATGCTGCATTGGTTTTGTCACCATGCAACATTGGGATCATCACCAGCTAATGTGCACTTTCCTTGGGATCATAACCAGACTGGTGCATTACCCTTGTTTCCTTGAGTTAACTCCTCACTATTCTTTGTTCAATCAGTTAACTGAAGATTAGTTGACTAGTTAACTCAACTAGGTGGCAGTTCACTCCTGTAACTGTCTGAGAGACTAGACTAGGTGGAAGTTCACTCCTGTAACTACTGGTGTGTGTCCAGATCACTCTATAACACCACTATGGCTCATCAGTTACTCATGTATACTATATCTATTGTAAATTATTCACTCTTTGAGTGTGGAAATGGTTAATGAGAATTCTTCCATTCTTTCTCTCCTTCTTCTTCTTTCTTCTATTCTCTTTGCAAATGTGTGTATCATTGTTTAGCTAGATATATTCTGTGTAGGTTAAACACATTTACATGAATTCTGTGTAGGTTAAACCAAGTACGTGATGTCACAAAAGAATTCACTCCAAATGAATTATGGACCAGACTGGAGGTTCTATTTGGGAATAAAGAAGATTGTGAAGATTGCATGCAGGGGATTGGAAAGATAGAGCCAGAAGAAAAACCATAAGAAGATCAAGCCTCTTATTATGAAGAGTCTTCTACAAAAGTATTTGAACAAATTTGTATTCCATTAATTGAAGATGATGTCTACTCCATTTCATATTTTTTTTCTGAATTTCACGTGGAAGATATATGGCATGCATCTGAGGGATCACATGAAAACACTTTTCCATGCGTAATGCATGCATCTCAGGAGACAAAAAGGGATCCGCGCACATCAGAATCAATTCTGATATTTTCTGAGCACAATATGCAAAAACAAATTGGGTATTTGAATTCCTCTCGGGAAGATATCCAATTTCAAAAAAAAATATCGTTCGAAACGGAGTCCGGGAAGTGAAGTTATGATCGTTTTAAAATCAACAAAATTTTAGCGTTTTTCATCCAAAATTTATTTGGATATTTTTCATTACAAGAAGAGAAAGTGGATATGTGTGGACATCTCAATGGTGCATATACTTCATCAAATCCATGCATACATCTACATCTTCAACAAAATATTCAACGAGCACAAACTTGGACAATTGTGAGGTCTTCTTGGAGTGAAGGACAGGGTTTCTTAGCAAATGCTTTTTGTTCCTTCTCATTTATTTATTTTTATGCATTATAATTTGAGGGGGGGGGTTTCCCATGAGGTTTTCCCTCTTTCCTCACTTTATTTTCAGTGTATCTTTTGTATTTGGGTACCTAACATGGCCTCGTCACCGAGACCCATTCTTTATTTTCACCATAGTGATGTTCAGGGGGGGTGTTCGAGTTACCTCACACACACACACCTAGGATTTATTTTTCCTAAGGTTATTCCTTGTTTATTGGTCATTATTCAATCTCCTATATTTTAGGGGAGAATATTCCACCTGGAGAATATTCTCTTCAGTTGACACTTCAATTTGACTAGTTGAGTTGAGTTTAGATGTTGCATTGGTTTTGTCACCATGCAACATTGGGATCATCACCAAATAATGCGTACTTTCCTTGGGATCATCACCAGACTGGCGCATTACCCTTGTTTCCTTGAGTTAACTCCTCACTACTCTTTGTTTAGTCAGTTAACTGAAGACTACTTGACTAGTTAACTCAAATAGGTGGCAGTTCACTCCCGTAACTGCTTGAGAGACTAGACTAGGTGGCAGTTCACTCTCGTAACTGCTGGTGTGTGTCCAAATCACTCTAGACCACCACTATGGCTCATTAGTTACTCATGTATCCTATATCTATTGTAAATTATTCACTCTTTGAGTGTGGAATACGGTTAATGAGAATTCATCTATTCTTTCTCTCCTTCTTATTCTTTCTCAAATTATCTCTGCAAATGTGTGTATTATTGTTTAGCTAGATCTATTATGTGTAGGTTCAACACACTTACAATTTGGTTACAGAGGTTTATGGAGGAATTGGGAAAGAAGCAAGAGAATAATAGGTTGTAATGTGATAGTGAGAGTGTAATTCATTTTGCAAAGAAATCAACTTTCCATTTGAATACTAAGCATATACATCTCAGGTACCATTTCATACGATCTGTCTTGGAAGATGGACATTTGAAGTTGGAAAAGATACACACTAGCCAGAATCTTGCATACATGTTAACTAAGGGAGTAATGAGGGAGAAACTGAGTTCCTTCTCAGTTTCAATTGGTATTCAAGCATGAAGGTGAAGATGAGAAATTTTCCAGTTCCAAGAAGGTTCATAGTCCAGCAGATACAACAACGGTGGAGTTGTTGAGATCAATATCCAAGTGGGAGATTGTTGGTTGTGGAGATTTATCATCTTCCTGATTCAAAGGTATTTGTTTTTAGCTGTGTTTATACCCCATGAATACTTTACACCTAGAAAGAATGTACAATTCTCCACATGAAGGAGTGCAGAGGGGGGTTACCCCCTCTGCGGGGTCTGGGGGCAAGCGAGGGTTCGGGGGCGAAGCCCCCGAAGGAAAAAATTCCTTGTAAATGTATATTGTAATTGCATTGTAAATCTGGACCGTTCATTATAAGGTCGCAAATCTGACAGTAGAAGTTATGTTAGGGTTTTTTTCCCTAGAAGGAAACCCTCTTTTATGAGGGAAATGTATTGCAGCTATGTTTTATGGCGAATATTGTATTTTGAGAGAGGATACTGTGAGAGAAAGAAGAGGAAGTTACAACAGGTGTGTTGTAGGTTGTATCCCTTCATTTGCTGGATAATAATAAAGGAAGGACCTGGAAATTTCTCTGGTGGACGTAGCCCACACTGGGTGAACCACATATATCTATGTCTCTATTGTATTATGTATCTTCTGTGTTTTATTTCCTCATTTATTTCTCCACGATCCTGTTTTTCTAACACCCCCAACTTCAAAGTCTACATGGGAAGGACAACTCTCTTCGGTGTTTTGTTTCCAACTATGCCAAGATTACTTATTGGTTTATGCATCTCTTGAAGAAAGGGGTCCCATTCTGTTGGGATGAATTGGCTCAACACTCTTTCAAATCATTGAAATGTACTCTGATGTCTTCCCCTCTGCTCAGTCCTATGGATTATGGCAAGGATTTATTGTTGTATTTGGTTGTTGTAGAGTATACTATTGGCATGGTATTGGTCCAAGAGGATGGCGCGCTTGAAGATCATGTTATCTACTATCTTAGTTGAGGCTTGGTAGGACCAGAACTCAACTACACCCATGTTGAGAAACTTTCTTTGGTAGTTGTTCATGCTATCCAAGAGTTATGCCATTACATATTACTTCACAATACCACCGTTGTAGTTGTCATGAACCCTTTTCAATATGTGTTAACACGACGGGTCATTGGCGGGAAAATCAGTCCATGGATAATCATCCTACAAAAAATTGACTTGGATTTTGTTTCGGTGAAATCTAAAAATTCCTTGTTCTTTGCTGAAATAATATCGTAACTTCTAATCGAGAGTGGAAACAATTTGCTCGAAGAGTCACTGATCAATGGGGATCTTTTCCTTATTGCATCTCCAGACCCTTGGTATGGAGATATACTTGTGTATCTTAATACTATGAAGTGACATTCTTCTAATTCTTGCGATGAACGTCGACGAATATGCCATCAAGTGTGGAACTATCTTATCATCGATGATACTTTATATCATCAAGGAGTGGATTGCATTCTCCATTGTTGTCTCACTCATGAAGAGGCAGAGTTTGTGTTAAATGACTGTCACACTGGAGCATGTGGCGGTCACCTGTATCGGTTGGAAACAACCCAAAAAATTCTTTGTGCTGGATACTTTTGGCCCTCGTTGATCAAATATTATGTATAGAAAGTCAAGAAGTGTCACCCATGCCATATCTTCTCTCGGAAGATGTGGGCACACCCTACTCCCATGTTCCCATTTATTTTTGTTGGTCTCTTCACCAAGTGGGGGATTTATTTTACGACATGCCACCTAACTTCAACTAGGGTGCATCGTTATATCATCGTGGCTATATAATACTTTACTAAGTGGGTCGAGGCCATGCTGAAATTCAACAATGATGGAGAGACAACTGCACTTTTCTTTTTTAACCAGATTGTAGCTAGGTTCGGTATTCTGAAGGAGATTGTCACAGACCATGGAAGTCACTTATAGAACAAGATGATGTCTGAGTTAACATCAAAACTGGGGTTTAAGAAAGAAAATTCATCACCCTACTATCCAAAGGAGAATGGTAAAGTGGAGGCTATTAATAAGTCTCTCAAGACTATTCTTCAACGAATGATCAATTCGTCCAAGTCGAATAAAAATTTGATGTTCTCGACAATTTGGGCTTATCGAACCTTAGTCAATACTGCTATCGATTTTTCTCCTTTCCAACTCATTTACGGGCTGGAGGAAGTCTTTCCCATAGAGTGCCAAATACCTTCTATTAATTTGGCAGTGGAACTACTGCCCGACACTACTACACTTGAAGAGCATCTTCTATATCTTGAGCAACGCGATGAGCAACATCAAGATGTAGCCTTTTCCAACAAGGCTCACAAACAACGTGACAAGTGTTAGTATGATCAGCCCATCTTCCCTTGAGTTTTATCTGAAAGTGATCTTGTCCTAGTCTATGACCAAGATAAATATCCCCTGGGGAAAGGAAAATTCAAACCCATGTGGGTCAAACCGTTCATTGTTAATAATTTTTTATAAAAGGGTGCCTATCAACTGGTTTGTTTCGAGGGTAATGCTTTATCAGAGCCTAGAAATGGGCTCTACCTTAAGAAGTATTAATACGCTTAGATCGGTCACCTGGGAGTGACTTCTTGTATATAATGTATAACTTTATTTATACATTCTTGTCTTTTTGTTCTATGGACGTGTAGTTTATTGTGTTTCTTTTCACTGTGGTAGTTGTCAAGTGAATCTGATGTCTATGTTGGGTTCAAAAATGATGCTAGCCAACACACTCGAAGGCTTGCTTCTATAGCTTGGGTGATCTTCACGCTCTTCAGTTAGTTGATGTCTTCTGAAGGTATTTGTATGGGATAAGCAACCAATATTGTTATGGAGTACAATGTCGTAATAGAATTACTACATGATTCCTTGTCACATGGTATTTCTCACCTCCATGCTTATCTAGATGCTCAACTGGTCACATCTCAGTTAAATGGAATATACCGTGTCTACGATCCCACCCTTCACCGATGATTCCTTAGGGTATGTCTCTTAGAACACTATTTTGATTATATTACTTATATTCATGTTCCTAGGAGATCTAATAAACTAATTGATACGTTGGCTAATCATGTATTAGATTGGCATATTGCTCACACATAAAAGTAAAAGAACACATATACATGCATATGTAAATACATTTGTACAAAATGTTTTATCCATAAGTCAAAAATGTATATATATATATATATATATATATATATATATAATAATGTGTCCAAAAAATAATGTCATAAGTACAAAAGTAAGCCATAAAGCCTCAAATAGGGCTGATATACATCACTGGGCTCAAACCCTCACTACATAAGAGAGTACAAAAAAGGTTCCCTTGACACATATGTGGTCTAGTTCTAGTTATGGACCAGGCCTATTGGCCCTAGTATAATGAACTATGGTGTTCACAAGAAGCTATAACAACTGAACCCAAGTCCTGGGTACCCCTACAACATATGATTGCATGGCCGGGGGAAGGTCCTCTATCTCTTCCATCGACACTACATGAGTGAGAGTTGTTAGGTTCCTCTCTACTCGTCACAATACTCTCTCAACCTCTTCGATTGGTGGTCCTCCCACGACTGTTGGTCCTCTTGCTACTGTTGGTCCAACATTCACTCGAGGACAATGCCTGGTATTGGCGAAGTAGACTGGTCCTACCAGTCCGACATCTGTATATAATGGATCATTGAGTTAGTACTTTGATGTTACCATTAAAAAGTATAATATTTAAAAAATTAAAAAATAAAATAACTCTAAAAAAAAAATGTACCTATCTCTCTGCCATATCAGGATCCCTCAAGAAACTAATCCCTGCGTAGGGGCAGTCCTCGATTGAAGGAATTTGACGGGCCCACCAGTCAAAGAATATGTCATCGAAGGCCTCCTACACTCTCCCTACACCCTGTCGAGGTAACAAATCTGCCCACCTGCATAATGCTGGAAAGGAGGAATTATGTCCTCGTACTGTTTCTCGTGGGCTAAGGCTTGGCACTTCTCGAAAAAGAAAGTGCACAACATGGTCCCAAACCCAAAGTTCTTATTTTTTCTTCTTCAACAGTCATTTAGTTGTTTTTTCATACATGTGAGCATTGTAGTGCTCTAGTAAAATATGGTGGCATGTAGAAACTTAGCTACACAATGCATCTATGCACATGAATCCAGATGAAGTGTTGCAGATCTCATGATCCACCCAATCATGTAAAGTACTATCCGAAGGTTGAGGCTTGTGATCTTATGAATTGGCACCTGAGATCCTACTTTCTCAGTGCCAACCTTGTAGTACATGAAAATATAGTCTTCTATGTTGTGTGGTCTTGGAGGAAAGGTCCTCAAGTTAACCGGTTCCCCTCTCCTAGAGAGACTGGTCAAAAAGTATATATACTTAGTCATCAAATTCAACAATTGACCCTCTAGCATGAAGGCCTCTGTGTCTGGGTGCCAATACTCTATCAAATTGTTCAGTAACCTGGGTTGCGCCCTCATGAATGGACACTGAAAGAACTTCCACATACCACATTGATTGAGTATGCAAATGGTCCCTAGATCCTCCTCTACCAAGACATCTAACTCCTCATGTTCTCTCTCTTTCTAGTGAACATACATCTTGTTATATAAAAGTTTGTGAGGTTAGTCCCTTGTTTCATTTTTTTGAAATCTTAAAGAGATGTACGCGGGATTTCTTTAAGACATCCACCTATGTACACGTGCTAAGTGTTACTTTACCCATGTATATACGCATGCCGAGCGTGAATAGCCCTCGTACATGCAGACCCGACCATTTTATTAGGGTGTGCACCCTCTAAATAATTAAATATGTTAGAAAAATAGGACCGCAGAGCAATAAAATAAGACAACTACGGAAACAAAACACATAATATACACAATAAAAGAGAGACACATATTTGCGTGGTTCACCCAGTGTGGGCTACGTCCACCAGAGAAATTTCCAGGTCCTTTCTTTATTATTATCTAGCAAAATGAAGGGATACAACCTATAGAAAAACCCGCTGTAACTTCCTCTTCTTTCTCTCACAATCTCCTCTCTCAGAATACAATACTCGCCAACATACTTAGCTGCAATACATTTCCCTCATAAAAGAGGGTTGCCTTCTAGGGAAAAAAAACCTAACATAATCTCTATCGTTAGGTCTGTGACCTTATAATGAACGGTCCAGATTTACAATGAAATTACAATATACTTTTACAAGGCAATTTTTGCTTCAGGGACTTCACCCCCAAACCCCCGCTGGGGGCCCGCTTGCCCCCAGACCCCCCAACTGGGGGGATATCCCTCCCGAACCCTGCAGAGGGGGTACCCCCCCTCTGCACTCCCTCGCGTGGAAGAGTGTACATACTTATGGGGTGTAAATACTTCATGGGGTATAAACACGGCTGAAAGTAAAAGACCTCTAAATCAGGAAGATAATTGGGATCCACAACCAACAATCTCCCACTTGGAGACTGATCTCAACAACTCCACCGCTATTGTATATGCTAGACTTTGAACCTTCTTGGACCTAGAAAATTTCTCATATTCATCTTCATTCTTGAAGACCAACATAAACTGAGCAAGAACTCAGTTTCTCCCTGGTTACTCCCTTTGTTAACATGTCTGCAGGATTCTGGCTAGTGTGTATCTTTTCCAGCTTCAATTGTCCATATTCCAAGGTGGATCGTATGAAGTGGTACCTCAGCTGTATATGCTTATTCTTCGAATGGAAGGATGAGTTCTTTGCAAGGTGAATG
>ML810387.1:57243-92668 GCA_009831015.1 Picea engelmannii
CAATGGTAGGAATAGATCCTTCTGATATAAATAATCTTCCATCTGCATCTTCCATAACTGGTAGTTTTGGCCGTTAAATTTCTCAACCCTAAACTTTCCATCTTCCGACATTGCTCCCACTTGAACCAGGAACCCTCTTTTCCTGCGAGTTAGCTTACGCTATGATACCAGTTGTTAGAAAAACAGGACCGCGGAGCAATAAAATAAGACAAATGCGAAAACAAAACACAAAAGATACACAATACAAGAGAGACATAGATTTACGTGGTTCACCCAGTGTGGGCTACGTCCACCAGAGAAATTTCCAGGTCCTTTCTTTATTATTATCCAGCAAAATGAAGGGATACAACCTACAAAAAAACCCGTTGTAACTTCCTCTTCTTTCTCTCACAGTCTCCTATCTCAGAATACAATACTCGCCAACATACTTAGCCACAATACATTTCCCTCATAAAAGAGGGTTGCCTTCTAGAGCAAAAAACCCTAACATAATCTCTATCGTTAGATCTGCGACCTTATAATGAACAGTCCATATTTACAATGAAATTTCAATATACTTTTACAAGGCAATTTTTGCTTTGGGGGCTTCGCCCCCGAACCCCCGCTTTCCCCCAAACCCCCCCAGCTGGGGGGATAGACTCCCCGGACCCCGTAGAGGGGGTATCCCCACTCTGCACTCCCCCGGGTGGAAGAGTGTACATACTTCTGGGGTGTAAATACCTCATGGGGTATAAACACGGTTGAAAGTAAAAGACCTCTAAATTAGGAAGATAATCAGGCTCCACAACCAACAAAATAGACAATAAATGATGAATGGAAAGTATGAGAGAGCTCATTTGTACTTACTTGATTCAGGTTTGAAGATCTTTCATCCACCGTAGCTCCTTGAATTCACATTTTAAAGAAGAGGGTTTTTGGATTTTTGGTTACTTTCCAATTTGGAATGGTTAAAATGAGTTGTATACCCCTATTTATAGACTTTTTCGACCCTTTTTGCCCCAGTTTGGTTCTCCTTTTCCCTATTCTTAGCGTGGTGGGTACTTGAGTTTCTTTTTGAGAGATATTTGGGTTGTTCTTATGAAAATTTTATTTTGGTTTGGTGTTTTTGTGAGATGGGTTACACTCACATCATCCTGTGGTAAAGTTATTTTTCAACACTTTCATATAGGTTAGGTTCTCATCACCTTGCATATTGCATGTTGTTGATTTTTTTCGCTTTTCCATAGGATCGATCCCACCTAAGTGCGACACATAACCTTCTATGTTTCTTTAGAAGTGTCATAATTAGGTGGTATAGCCTTCCTCTACATGGATGCCATGGGTAGATCCTTTGATGCATTTTGGCGTCCATGCTGTGAGTTTTTTCCATAGGCTTGGGAGTCCTTTTAGTCCCGCCATTACTGTGTGTTGAATCCCCATTCTTCTTCATCTTTTCTTGCTCATACTCGAGGGGCTCCCCAAGAGCATGTTTTTTTGTCTTTTAAGCTCACTTAAACTTTGAAAGAAACATCTAAAAAGAGCTAATTTATTCTTTTTGGTATCGTTTGGATTGCTTAAGAAAAGAAGCCCCCCTGGAGCCTTCTTTAATCCCTTTTCAGAATCTCTAAAATTGAAAATATTTTTGAGCGATCTTGTTTCCCTTCACGCTCGCCAAACTAAAATATGAAGGCACATTTGTCTGGCAGTAGTTTATCCCTTTTTCGGTCCACATGGTTAATTTATGAATAAAGGTATGTCTTAGGAGCTTCGATTCACTAGGAGAGTATTCTCAGGTCTAAGTTTAACCCTTTTTCAGGCTTAAGGGACTAAATTTTTGAAAAAGGGCTAGTCTCCCTCATTTTGGTTTATCTCTTTTTCGGGCCTTGGACATTATCTATGAAAAAGGAACCCTCTCAGAGTCCATATTAAGATCGCCGAGTGACCTTGTTCCTTTCACACTCGTTAATTGGTCCAAAAGGATGATCTATTTGGCATAAGTTTAACCCTTTTTTCCGCTAATAGATCATCCAAGAAAAAGGTATGTGTCGAGAGACATGTTTCTCCGAGAGAGTTATCCTAAGTTATATTTTAAAAAATTTGGGGCTAAGGGGACTAAACTTAGAAAAAATGTTGTGAGTCCATAGTTAAGCTCTTTTTAGACTCCTTAAAATTGAAAACATAGCCGAATGATCTTGTCTTAGTCACACTTGTTAAACTAGTTTTGAAGAGATGTCCTTTCGGTATAAGTTTAACCCTTTTTTGAACCTACTGGACTAGTTATGAAAAAGAAACACTCTGAAATCTTATTTTAGTGTTTTTTAGTCTCTCTAAACATGAAAAGCCATCGAGCTTACCTTCTCTAGGCTCATAAAAAATCACATGGAAGGAGTATTGTTGTGTCATCCTTAATCACATCGCATGTCTCATCCTTGAGTCTTTGGCCTAATTCTGACTTCATGTTGCTATTAACCGAACCTTCAAAGCATTCCTTAAATGCAATCCTTGTAGCATTTTTTTCCCTTGTGATCTAACACCTTAACCCATGGAGGAATTTTCTTGAGTGTCCTTATCTTGCACACGTTTCCTTGCATTGAGCATCAATATGTTCCATGCACTTGGAGATAGTTTTCATGCCCGCAACACTCGTTCCTCCTTTGTAACGTAGCATTCTTTATTTTTTTTCAAGGTTGTTAAAAATTTGAAAAAGACAACAAAAACAAATATTCCAAAAAGAGGGGATGGGATATACATTCTCTATTATCATCAACAAGATAGTCGCCCTTGGACAAAGAACATCCTTTCGTTTGTTATGGAAGCATCATGATCTAGCATGACCTTAGAAAGTTGTTCTCGTTACATAGATTTGTGTCCTCCTCCATTTGGTTACTCTTCCAAACATATGGAGAGTTTTTGGTGTCTCTTGTGTCACAAATTTATGTCAATAATATGCTTCCTAAGTCTCATTCTTTTGTCATGATTTTGTCCAAGGGAATTTTTTTCCAACCTGATTCATCCATTCTTCAGTTGATCTCTTGACTTTCATGATTCGACCATCCCAAGAGTCCAGTCAAGTTCGGATTCAAAATTAATGAATTTTTGTGCCATATGATCAAGGTCCTCCAGTATTTCCTCGACGACATGTCGAAGACCTCAGAGTAGTGAGTCTTACAATCATGTTGTACTCCTACCTGAGTTTTGAATATATTGAATTTGTTTCTTTAGCTCTGAAGTTACCATCTCTAGCTACATGCGTTGATTCTTCCTGAAGATGCATATCACATTGTACTTGTATATCTTTAGATGATTTTGAGATGTAGATCCACTGTGTATTTTTCGCGGCTACACTTTGTATAGACAATCATATTTGTCTCGTAGTCATGACTACTATGTATATGACATGGATTTGCAATGTACTTGATTGGAAGCCATTCTTATTTTATCCTGAGCATGGGTATGCCCGCCTCAGAGAGATTATCATTATTTTGCATATGACATGCTCACAAACACTCGTCCCAGGCTCACTCAACTTCATGCCTTCCCACTGTGTAAAAATATTGTAATTTATTTCAGCCATCAATTGCTCTTCTTACCTCACACATTAGGGGGCATCTGTTATAGTCCAAAAATTCCACATCTATGCATCCAAGACATTGGCCTATCCATTTGCATACTTTTCCAAAAATACTATTGAGGCTTCCTTCTAAAAAACCATTTTTTGGATAGTGTACATGCTCTGCTGCACTAATAGTCCGCGTACACATGCATGCTACATGCTATTTATCCTGTGTACATACGCTCGTTGCATGCTAGTTAGCCTGCGTTTACCTGCAAAAGTTGCAAAAAATATAAAATTGCACGGAATTCGACGAATTTTAAGGGATATGGAGGGTTTCCTAACCATTTTACCCCATGTAGCCCATCCCCAAACTGAATAACCATATTTTTCTCATATAAAAAGAGTTCTTTTGGATTCATTTAGAGACATGAACAAGCGAATAAGAAAAAAATGCCAAAATCCCTTCCCTTTGATTGCCGAAGATTTGCATCTTGCTTTGAGTTTTAGCCTCAACCTTCCCCTCCAACCATTCTTCCTATGCAACTCTTCCTCCTTCCCTTGATGGTATGTTGGTTGTGAGAATCTAATGTGGGATTGATGCACTTGGAGCCACGATAGAGGAGCCTGGACTTGGCTTGTAGAGCAGTCACAAGAAAAGGTTGTAACCTTTTTATCTTCATACAAAAACTTGTAATTTGTAATTTAAGTTTATATTTATTGATGTAATTTCTGAAGTTTCTTATTGATCAATAAAGTTAATCAATAAATAATTAAATATCGTGAAAATTTATTTAGGCTTTAGGCTTTAATAATATGAAAAATAACAATTACATTAAATACAAAAAAGAGGATGGGAAAGAGTCATGTCTTAATTATATTTGGCATTAGTCACGTCACCCTTGAACAAAACACTAAGTCTTGAGTCATCGTCTCAGCAGATTGGGTTTAGTATGGCCTTTGGAAGATGAACTATGTTATATGAGTCTTTACTTCTTCAAATGGTTATCCTTCTAGTCACTATGGAGAGTCTGTTATTTCCTCTCGTGTCATAGAATTATGTCATCATTCATTCTTGAGACTATGCTGCCTAAGTCATTTTTGTATTGTGTTTTTGTTCAAGGGAAGTTTATGCCTATGTCAACCACTCCTTAGAATTCTTGATTTTTTATCTCAGCCTCCCCATATGTTAATTATGTTTTAGAATCAACAAAAATATTTGTCTTTTACTTGTGCTAGTATGGAAGGTCCCCATTGACTTCTTGTTGGTGGGTCAATTCTTATCGATTATGACACATTGCTCTGAGAGTTTGACCTAGAGTAGCACCCTATGCCTATTAACATAATTGATAGGTTACCTTGTGCTCAACATATGACATTACATCATTGGTCGTTGTCTGAGTGGTTTCCCTAGTGTTCAATGTCAAGACCTTATTCACACTTTGGTATGTGTGTAGTACCTTGGGTTCCATTTTCCTCATTGGCGGAATACCTCACCTCTGTTAGTGGTTTTCATTATTGGTTGTTGCTTAGAAGGTATCTTTTGTGCACTATTACATCTGGTGCATGCGATATATGTACTTGATTGTGTTTCCATTCAATATTTGCATCCAATTTCTTCAAAATATTTGGATTTCTACTATTCCTTGTGTTGGATGATGGGGGAATTCTTTAATTCCCTCCTTCCAGTGGGTCTCTTCCCTTCGAATTTGACTCATTTTCTATGAGATGAGGATCTAGAGTCTTTTTAGTAACTTGGGGATTGCAGTGATTAGTGGTAGTTCCCTCCCTATTGACAGTGGGAATACATCAATATCCCTCCATCGTTAGATTCTACAAGTGTTCGAAGTCATCTCATTTATTAAAACTTTCTAGAATGTACTATGTACCTTGACACCCATTATCATTATCAATGGGTTGTCTTGCTAAAATCATTACTCTGAAACCCTGGTATCTTGTTAACTAGCGATTTCCTTACTACAAATCAGATTAGCAACTGACAAACCAAAAATACATTGTTGGAATATTCAACTCAAACAAATATAGTGGAAGTAATACTGGAAACCAAATCATGCACACATAAACACCAATATTTTTGGTTAGATACCTCTAGAAAAACCCTAAAAGGAATCCAATACCGGGATGATTTTATTATGATAAAATTAGGGCCCCCATAATAGGGATAATGGCCCACTGAGAGAAATACAACTATAGACAAAATTGACAAATTTTTCTTTGTTGTACAACCTAGATCTGACACACCTTTTGAGGTGCGCGCATGTTTCCTTAAGCAAACCTACGTATACACATATGTCTCCATTGAAACCCGTGTACACAACCTCAAGGATTGTATACAAAAATTCATACGACTCGACCATTTGTTGTGGCTTGGCTCTACTAGAACCCACTTGCAGTTACCTCTGTTCTCTCTTCTCCTTGACTTGATATCTAGATGGAATTCCTTCTCCACCTATCCAATATCTCCTTGAATCATAGTCTTTCATGATCCAATCCTCTGAGAAAAAGTCCTTCTTCGTTATGTTTTTCTCAAGTGTAAGAAAAATTCCTTCTTTTCTTCTACACTCTCGAATGACTCCACACTAGCAAAATTCCTTATTTACTATGTCTGTGTGAAAAGTAAGTTTTCCTTCACTCTTTCCATGATTTTATAAGATTGAGTTATGACCTAACCCTAATCTCCAAAGTGATTGACGACTGATATTACTTCTCACCTCACTTGAGATCAATGGATATTATTTAATTCACTTATGCTAATTAAAGAATTTATTTAAATAAAATCACTTTGCTTTAATAATTCTTTTAATTTAAAGTAAAGTCTCAAGGTAGAAGGATTTGGATGGCTTCCACATGTCTAGAAACTTAGACCTATGTGGAAATACATGTCTGATGCTACCAAACATCAACACTCCCTCTTAACGAGGAAGGTATTTCTCGAAGAGTCACCTGGAACTGGTTCTCCCTTCGACCCTGGCACAATGTAACACACATCATCTTGTACATTGACATCCCTCTAACCCTGTTGGTTAGATGCTCCCTGAATATTAGAAGTCACAAAATTGATGATGTTACATATCAATGCCAAGAAGTTTGGAAACTTCATTGAAGGCCCACTCTCCCTCAATGTTCTCCTATAAGACTACTACTCCTAAGAATCCATCAATGTCATATCATACCAAATTTGTCTCTTGACAGAAATGGAAGGGGATAACCCCCTCTTCCCATCTGAAGGTTTAATCTCCACATTGGAATTCTATGAACTATGCTCATCCTTTGGAGCCTCTCGCTCCTCATCCTCTCTCACTGACATTGATCCCTGATCCTAGATCCCCTTTGATCCTCTTACAAGCTAGCCCTTCAACTTGTACGATATCCTACCCTATATGACACTAGTGTAGACTATTGTGTTAGGAATATATTCCTATGAACATATGAGTACTTTCCCTCTCTGAAAATTCACAGAAAAATCCATGTCCTCCAAAATTGAAACTGAGAGCAATTTCTTCTTCAATTCTAGTACATAAAGCACATCATGGTTCTCTAACTAACCTCTCAAATCAACATGGAACATGATAGTTCCCTTCCTCCTTCACTTCATACTTGGCATCATCACCAAGCTCCACATGAACATCTGAGTCCCTATGTTAGATTGTTGAATAGCTTTCGTGCTTCTATCTTTTGTTGATTTTATTAATATAAAATATGGGCTCTTGTCTTGGGATAATGGTTCACCTAAGGAATAATACGATGAAAAAAATAGATTATCCTATCATACTCAAAATCAATCCTTTGATCTTGTTGGCTTATATCTCCCTTGTTTCCCCTTTGGTCCTTTCCTTAGACCTTGCCCCTGCACACTTGGATGAAAGTACTTCACCAAATTCAATGAGATCTCATTATCTCATTCTATGTGTATTTTCTGTCCACTGAGAAACACCTAACTCTTGCAACTAAGCACCTATGTTTCTACGGTATGACACTATACCTGCAACTTACACATGTTGTACACGCTTGTTCCTTTCATAGCCCGCGCATGTATGCACCCTGGGCTACTGAAGCCTACATATGTACGTGACTTTCCTTACTGAAACCCACGTATGTACATTCTTATTTCTACAACAACACGTGTACAAATCCATAACTATACTCCAATATGATAGACCTTCCTACTATTGCAATGTTTCCTAGATCTGTCTATATCCTAGATCTATTTTTTTTTTCCTACTTATGCTTTGGAGTGATTAGATCTCTAGGTGAAATTCCTTCTTCACACATTCTAATATCCTCTCCGAGAAAAAAAATCTTCTTTTCTCTCTCTATGAGTCATTGAATCCAATAGATATGTTATCCCTTGTGCTAATCTTTGGATGAAATTCCTTCTTCACCCTTACTAATATCCTCTTGAGTCACAATCCTTCATGGCTCAAGCACTCAATGAATTTCGTTGTTGAAATTGCCTTTGTACAACCTGTATGTGCCTATTCCTACTGAAACCTGCGTATGCACGTGCATTTTCTTACTAGAACCCATGCATGTACACAATTGTTACCACTGCAACCTGCATACAACTTCATACTCCTACAAAACCAAGTTTTACCTTTGTATGACTATTTCCCAAAAATCTATCCTTTTATTTCTTCCTGCTAGTTTATAGATCTGCTAAGATCTCCTACATATATAATAGATCTGCTACAAAATATAGTGGATTTGTGCTTGATCCTTCAAACACCCACCATGGAATTCTTGATCCAATAGATATGTTGTTGTAACCCTATATATGAACTAGATCCATCACTTGGTCACAGATCTAATAGATTCGTCGTTGTGCAACTTGAGGTTGTCCCCCTCTCAGAGTGACTGCTCTGATACCATGTTGAAATACTTACTTTGGCACCTAGGTATCTTGTTATCTAGTTATTTCCTTACCGCGAATCATATTAGTAGCTCACAAAACAAAAACACACTGTTGGAATATTCAACTCAAATAAAGATAGTGAAATAAATACTGGAAACCAAATCATGCACACATAAACAAGAATATTTTTGGGTAGATACCCCTGAAAAAAACCCAGAAGATTTTATTATGATAAAATTAGGGCTCCTGTAATAGGGATAATGTCCCATTGAGAGAAATATAGCTGCCGGAAAACCTGACAAAGTCTGCTATATTGTATGATCCATCTTTGACATGCTTTTCGAGGCATATGTGTCTTTCCTTTATAAAAACCATGTATACTTGCATGTCTCCATTGAAACTTGTGTACACTACCTCAAGGAACGTAAGAACAAATATGTATGACTCGACCATTTGATGTGGATTTTCTCTTCTGAAACCCACTTGCGGCTGCCTCTATTCTCTCTTCTCCTTGATATGATCTCTAGATGGAAGTCCTTCTCCAACTATCCAAGATCTCTTTGAATCATAGTACTTCACAATCCAATCCTTTGCACAAAATTCCTTCTCTGCTCTGTTTTTCTCAAGTGTAAGCAAAAGTCCTTCTTTTCTTCTACACTCTCGAATGACTCCACACTAGAAAACATCATTCTTTTCTATCTCTATATGAAAAGTGAGTTCTCCTTCACCCTTTCCATGCTTTTATAAGATTGATTTATACCCTAATCTCCAAAGTGATTATGACTGAGATTACTTCTCACCTCACTTGATATCAATGACTATTATTTAATTCACTAATTCTAATTAAAATGTTTAATTAAAATTCAACTCTTTAATAAAAGCACTTTACTTTAACAATTCCTTTAATTTAAAGTAAAGTCTCAAGGTATAAGGATTTAAAATACTTCCACATGTCTAGAGATATAGACCTGTGCGAAAATACCTGTCTGATGCTACCAAACATCAACATGTCTTGCATTTGTTAACGATATACAACAATGGTTGGTAATAAAATGGTGTCTCACTATGTTTGACTTCAACAAATCTATTAACATGGTGTAGACACATACCATTGGCGATTTTATTTGAATACCTCAGGTCTATAGTAGCATCACTTTTATGTTGTTGCATGAGTTGCATTGGATAGTACCACTTCCTTTCTATGACATTCATACTTGTGGATGATCAATTTGTACATCACTTTTTTCTAGATATACTCCTTTGATTCTGATACATAGATCCATTGTGTATATCTTCGTGGCTACAATATTTTTTGACATGGATCCACTATGTACTCATTTTCATGGCCATAATCACTAATTATATGTATACTTYATGGATCCACAATGCACTTGATTTTGTGGCCATGCTTTTGTCACTCTTGAGCATGGGTATTCCCACCTCGRGAAGACAGTAGTCTTTCACTTGCTTGTTTCCATGGGTTCTGTTTCGGTTCGGTTTTAGGTGCACTTTGTCTAGGTTCTTTGCACACTCTCCTCCCGGATTATATAATGTATTGTGGCTATAAATTTCTCTTCTTACCTTACACATTAGGGGGCATATATTATAGCATCATTTTCCACCTCATATGCATTGATGCCCTGTTGGCATGATTTATATACTCTTTCCCTATTTCCAAACTCAGCCCCCCTTTATTCCTCCTCATAAATTACTAAGAAACCCCATGTACATGATTCTCTTGTAGAAACACCTATTAATTTTCTTCTCTAATGTGAAATGAATAAATAAACAAACCCTCACCTTTTACTCTTTTTAAGAGTTGTCTTTAGGTTTTTCTTTCCTCTTTTAATAATTTACTAAAAAATCAATTTATTTTTCGATGTTTCGGTCTATTAGGATAACCAATGTGCCCATAACTAAAGATGAGCACTAGTTCACCCACATATTATAGGAGCACTAGTTCACCCACACATTAAAGAGGAGAATTGGTGCATCCATACCAAAGATGAGCACCAATGTGCTAATATAGAAGTGGAGCATCGACGTCTTTCTGGGATATCGACACTTTGGTGCACATGGGTCATGTAGCATCGATTCTCTTAAACCATTTTAGATAATTGGCGCGCTAGGACCAAAGAGAATCATTAATGTATGTTGGGGTTGTTGACGCTCTGGTGTGCATCAATATAGAAGCATCGATGCACTTAGACCAATGTAGAGTAGTGGTGCATCTTGACCAAAGTGGGGCATTGCTATCTTTTTAGCATGTTGTTGCTCTGGTGCACTTGCAAACATGGAGCACCAATGCTTTTGATATTAAAGTGTGCTAGTGTGCCATAATGGTTTAGGCACACTGGTAATTTTTTTTTTTTAAAACCTTCGGTTTCCTACCTTCACTAGGAAGCTCCACTATAAATGGACAAGGGATAAATTTTGCGCGGAGGTTCCACAAAAGTATCCCCCAGGTGGTGGTTTCCTTGTAGTGTTCTCGTGAGTTTGTCTATGCAATTTCGATAGGTATTTGGATTTCGAATCATCCCTATTTTAGATCTTATATATTTTGGGTTCCCTACTTGTTTTTGTTGGGTTGGATTTTTATTTACATGCTAAATTTTCAGCCTATGGTCAAGCAATTTATGTGTAGACAAGAAATGAACAACTATGAACTTGATTGAAGGGTGTGTGAAATTAGTAGTGCGTGAGACTATCATCACCAAGACTATTATTAGGAAGGTCTTGTAAACTATTCTTCCAACTATGTTGGAACTGAATATGCTCAAGAAATTAACTAGATTTACACTAGTTGGTGCTATGGGGGGGGGGGTTTCAATGCCCATGCATCCATTAGTTTATATGCTATATTCATTATAATCGACCAAGATCCTCCCCAAAACATTGAGAGCTCTCATTGCATTACAATGATGGATGCTTATGCGGTTGGATGTAATATCTATTGATTTTGATAGACTAGATTCCTAGTAAATCCCTTAAGGTTGTTTATCTCTTAAGAGTACTTGATGGACTAGATTCCTAGTAATCTTGGGAATTTATACTAGAGTTAGTGTATTTATGATTTATGGGATTTTATAACTGGGAAGGAATTTTATTTGGATAGCTATACCATCTTTTGAGTAGTCAAGAAGGATCAAAGATAAAATCATTACTCCTCCTCAACCTTCTTCCATATTGTCCTAAATGTGGGAATACCGATATCCATTGCTTGCATGTGGGAACATTAGGAGGAGGAACACAATTGGATTCAAAGGAGAGGAACATGATCTATGAATGTATGTTTGGTATTTTATTCACACGATAATGACAAATTTAAATAGATATATGCATAAAAAAAGGCAATATATCCTTAGTGTATAGCCATAGGGCCACTCTGTTCTATTCAAATATGCATGACTAGATATAATGGAAGTTAGAATGTCCATGTATAATATACATGGTGAGAAAAACATTGAATTGAACTCCACATATTTTAATCTTTAAAAGAAGGGTAGTCTTGCAATTAATGATTTATTCTATCTCTTCCATAATTTAATAGTGTTGATGTTGCGGTGCAGAGTGTGATGAGTAACCTCAGGGGATGGCTCGAGCTTATATCATGAGCTCGCCAATGGATATGATAAAATTGAGAGTTTGGATAGCACACAAGATGTGACTTCTATTGTGCAAACCCTCTGATGAGATCCTACAAACCCTCTGGTGTAGTTCCCCTGCTTGTCTGGTGTAGTTCCCCTGCTTGTCGATATTCTGAAGAGGGGTGACAATATTCTCAAGAGGGATGATATGCCTCAGCTTCAGGTAAGATGCCATATCGACAAGAATCCTAATCTCTTGACACTGAAGACAATAGTCTTATGAATGGCCATTCTCAGCTTCCTAGAACAATCTAAAAACCAAAACAAATAGAAAATGCCTACCTTATACTGGTGCAATAACGTCCAGTCCAGGTATAAAATAAGAGCTCAAAATCTTAAACATAAGCAAAAAATATCAACGTCTGTGTCAGTATAATGAAGATGGTCTCTCACAGGGTTATGTGGATTCTTTAATTCCAATCCCCAGCTTTCCTAACTCTGCTGAGACCACTGATCGAATCTCTGTAATTCAATGATATCTAAAACAGTCCAAGATGAGCGCTAGTGTAGGTTTAGGTAGGGAACATAATGCATAAGGAAAAACCCGTGGTATATGCTTAATTCACATGCAACTATGACAACAGGAGCAAGCCATAGCTGGCAGCCAACTCCTTGACAAGAGCTGTGAGTCTTCGGCTTTGCCTTACTATCTGGAAAAGAGGTAGACTTGCAAGACACCAAGTAGTTTCAATAGCAAATTCAGTGAGTTGAGAGTTAACTTTGCAGCTAAACAGTAGCAATACCCAAACTAAACTGCTTATATATTTTAACTTATCTGGCAAGGNCCTTACTATCTGGAAAAGAGGTAGACTTGCAAGACACCAAGTAGTTTCAATAGCAAATTCAGTGAGTTGAGAGTTAACTTTGCAGCTAAACAGTAGCAATACCCAAACTAAACTGCTTATATATTTTAACTTATCTGGCAAGGACTAAGTTGCCATATAATGTTTTTACTTCAAGGGATGGATTAGATCATTTTTTTACTTAATATCTAAGTATGGAATAAAATGACCTCAAATCTGGCGTACTCTTAAGGGATATGTTGTTAATTGCATATTGATTGTTTTATGATGTGATCACTTAGTTCATATAAAGGCTGATCAACTTTTTGATCATTTAAATGATCTGACATGCATGAGTTTGAATTCCAAATATGGAGTCGAACATCCATATCTAAATGTCAAATATTTTTTAATCACACATTGATTATTATAATGATGTGAATTGAGAGTAGTATACAACTTTAGATGAAATGAAATGACACGACATCCAAACAAAATGGAATAAGAAAAATCTAATCATCACCATAAATCTGACTTGATTCAATAATGACAATGGTGATCTCAACATTAGCGGTGTATGGCTTTATCTTTTCAAATTTTAGAATATTATGGCCACAAGAGGCCTATAAAATATTTTAAATGAAAATACATGAAAGGATTTATTAGTTACATTGATCCAATTCGAAATTCTTGTTCCTCTTAAAGAATTACTTAATAGGATATCAATTCCAATTGAGAAGGATTAGTATGGGCGTAGTAGGGTGTTGCATTTGAGGAGGATGCATAGCAAAAAAACGTGAGACAAGTGTAGGAAGCGGTGATACGATCTCTAGTTGCTTCAACTCGTGGCACCAGAATAAATCCTCTTCGATTTGTTTGGCTGCGATTATAAGCTGGCAACTTTGGATCGAGCGAAATTGGGCGTTGTTCGAGGATCGGCATCCATCCTCGCTGGCTATATTTAACAGAGTCCTTGCCACCCACAATTGGCACCCATCTACTGTTAAGCCCTCACTCTCCAAAGTGATTGACCTTGACTTGCTAGATGGATTTACCCTGGCTTGTTTTGATGGCGCGGCCCGTTCAAATGGTCTCTGCTGTGGAGCCGGAGGTTTTTTCAAAGCTCATCCGTCGAGAATTACAAAGTGGTTTCTCAACTGTGGTCAGGGGACTAATACCAAAGCGGAGCTCATGGGACTTTGGGTCTCCCTCTTCCTTGCTTCTTCTTGGTCCATCTCGCCTCTGCTCGTCCGCGGTGACTCAAGAGTCATCATAGACTGGATTACTCAAAAGTCAAAGCTCAACGCTGTCCACGTTGCATGTTGGAAACAGAAAACGCGGGAACTCTCCAAGGGCTTCACAAAAATCAGCTTCCAACACTTTCCTAGATCTTTTAATCGTGAGGCTGACGCTCTCTCAAAAAGAGCGCTTCTTGAAAAGGCTGGGAAACTCTCGCTCTTCCACTGCGATAGCGGGATTGAGAACTTGGCAACCTATTTGGATATCTTCTGATCGATGATTGGCTTCTCTGATTCCTGCATTAAATTTGTTTGTGTCGTTACTTGAGCTGGTTTGCAGTTTAGATTGGTCTCGACTTACTGTTGAGCGTTGTCGTAATTTTCTTGCATTTTTGACCGTTCCTTTCCTTTTCTGTTATGGTGCGCTGACTTCTAACCAAAGCTCTTCACTGTTTCTCTATTGCATTCGCCCTGTAAAAGATTTTATACACTATATAAAATCGAGTTAATTTTTTCATGGAAAAAAAAAGTGTAGGAAGCAATAAAGTGTCATGTTTCAGTAAGTAGAAGAGTGCTAAGTTTGAAACATATTTGAAGCCAAATAAAGAGATAGAGATGGAGTTGAGAAGTGTAGATTCATTGGTAAAGTGAAGTGAAAACTTCAGCATCTCAAGTGTGCCATTAGAGAAGGAGGATTGAAGGTTCATTCATGAAAATTTCTTTAGAGAAGAAGGATTTAGGTTTATCTGTGAAAATATTTTCTATATCATGTGATGGATATGTTTTGGAGAAGGGGTGCTTCCTATGTGTGTGAACACAGCCCCTCCCTCATTCTTTGCTGCATGACCATAGTGAAGCCACATAAGCCATGCCTTGTCATCCATAATCATTTTTATGGTTTTATAATTTGTAAAACATTAACTACTATCTAGATAGGTGTAATTTATGAAATTCCACATCATATTTTCTGAATATACTATAAGTAAATGAAATATTATTTTACTGGAAATTGATGTAGAACAAGTTTTCTTCTACATATTCAAAATTCATGTTTTCATTTTTATCTAAATTAAAAGCCATTTAATAAAAATATAAAATGTAAGATAACAATAGAAAAACTATAATTCAAATTTATAATTTAAGATTTGATAGAAAATACATCAAATCCACAATTTAAATAAAAATGAAAGATTAAAAAAACATAGCACTCGTCTTATCACCCTCTTTATTTTACATGATCTATGAGTTTCAGTAATAAAATATTCAATAGGTATTGAACATGATGAATGTAGTTAGAATATCATTCCTACAATGCATTTACTTGATGGAGGAACTAGGATATCAAGAATATCAAATGAACATACCTTGATGTCCATGATCAAATTGATATTTATTAGACGGTAAAACCATACCATATATTGCACATGAAAATTTGGTCATCAGAAATATCCCTCTTCATCGATAATGTGGTTGATATTTAATAAGAAGAAAATTCATTTTTACAATAAAAAACTATTATTTCCCTTCCTCACTCATTCCATATATAATCCTTCTAATATGGCTCGATAAAACATTGAAGTTAAAATTTATGTAGAGGTGTTTGCTAAACCTTCTTTATTTTTCCACAAACGAACAAAATGAATATTTACATGGAGAATGGTTGAACCACCTTGTCTCACCATTTCCCTATAGAATCTCTACATACATAGCTGGGAAACATTTCAAGAAAAAAAGCATGTGGAGAAGTGTCAACTGACCCTTTATCATTCTTCTAAAAATGAGATAGGTCTTCTAAGAGTGGGAGAGATGGATTTAGTGAAATTTTATCCAAGGTTATATCATCTAGCCATTATTTATTATTCCCTTATTGAATATCTTCTTGTCTAGGTGGAAAAATGTTGAAATTAAAAATTATTTGGACAAGTGTCACCCGCCCATTTCCCTCTCTACCACAATTTCAAACCTATTATATGCATAGGAGAGTGGAAATAAATGAATCTATATATGAAGAAAGGAAGGCCGACCCTTCCTCATTATTTCCCTATAGAAGGCGTTTTTTATGATTTGGGAAAACATTGAGAATAAAAATAATCTATAGAAGTGTTGACCGACTCTTCCCCTTTTCTCTCCTAACGAGAAAAATCTTCTATGGGTGTGATCCAGGTGGATATCGGTGGCCACCCACCTTTCCCAATTGGCTCAAAACATCTTTCTAGCAATTTTGATAATTTACTATTTTTAGCAGTTTTTCAGGTCCTGAACTTCCGGAGATGTTTTGAGGCCCTAAATGACGTTTAGGGCCTCAAAGCGTGGTGGTTGGTCCGGGAAATGTCACACCTCTCACCTTAGGATTTGCTAAATTAACAATGCCAGATGAATGGTTAGCAGACTATCAGCCTGTGCAATCTAAAATAGCACCAGCTAAAGCACAACAGTTGATAATGGATAAGAATGAATCAGGAGAAAAGGTTTTGACAATAGGAAGATCCCAAAGTCTAAGAGTTCCTGACCTTGAAAGACATATGTCTTCCTTAAATACAAGTACTTCAGATTCATATCCTAGAAGAAGTACATCATCTTCTTCTTCCACTCCTTACCGAACCCCTGTATATAAACCAGTCTCCAGTAGATCCAAATTAGATGATCATTTGTTGTTTCACCAAAAGGGTTCAGAGAACTGTTATTTTTTCCAAAAGGGCATCCCTTCTCAAGAAAAGTCCTCAGGTAAACCTCCTGTGAAGCATATTCCATCTGCTCATAAAAACTTCAGAACCTATCAGTCCAAAGTTGAACACAATGGACAACATTCTGATTGTTCTGAATGTCAAGAAGTCGCAGTCCCTCTTATCAAGATGATTAACTATACTTTGCCTAGAGGAGACAAAGACAAGTCTTCCACACTACCTCAAAGAAGTCTTGGACCTGGGAATCACACTCCCTCTTTCAAGAATGACTTAGTAGCAGACCTAGACTTTATTCAATATAGAAAAGCAGATGCTGAGAAATCTCAAGATGTTGTGAAGTTACAGAATTATGCAAATTATCAATCTGTCTGTCTTGCTCAAAATCTAGATGATATGGCACAATACATCATACAGACCAAATCACACATGAATGGTCTACATTCTGAGATTGATAATCTTGAACAAAATCAAGAGACTCTCAAATCTCAACTTGTACAGATTCTAAAGAAATTAGATACTATTCAGACTGCAATACATAGTCTGAAAGAATCCTATGATAAGGAGAAAGCCCCTTCATCTCCTATCAAATATGATGAGCTAGAAAAACAAGCTTCTTACAAATGGTTTGGAACAGTTTCTACTTCTACCAAAGATCAGAAATATTTGACTCTAAATCAACTAGCTACAGAAATGACTAATCCTGTTCTTTCAAGGATATCTCAAGTTGTCTTGATAGCACAAGAAAAGCTAGACTTAGTCAAATCACAATTCTCTTCTTTAGAAGAATAAGTTAAATCTGAACATCAAAAGACTATCCCTCAAGTCACTTTCATAAAAGGGATAGATGAAGCTGGAAGCTCAACAACTAATGCACCTAGATCTACTGATGATGATGCAGGAGGAAATCCTTTCCAATCTGCATGGGAAAAGTGGTGCAATGTTAAATATGGTTCTAGTAAAAAGGTCCCATTTGATCCAGCAAATTCTTCTGAACATGCTTCTTTTAGCAGAGAAAACATAGAAACAACCCCTGTGTCTAATCTGAATTGCAAATCTCGTAATGAGATGATGATCATATTTCAGAAATGGCAGGCTTGGGCAAAAACTCAAAAGATGATATTTCGAAACATAATTGCCTGGAATGAGTTAGCCCTTAGACTAACTTGGGGATTCACTAGAAACCTAGGACTCTGGTGGGATAGAGTCAATGAAGCTGATAAGATGAGAATAATGAACCATGATAATCCAATCGAAGAGCTTATCAAAGCAGTAGTACATGAATTCTATGGTAGCACTAAAATAGATTCTAAACATTATGCAGATTTGTTTATGAATCAACGGCTATGTCATGTCTCTCAGTTACCATACTTTTTATGTACTATGCTGGATCTTTTATGCAAAGCTCCTGATCCAGACAATGTGGCATATCTAAGAAAATATCTTTCTGCCATGCCTGGAAAAATTCCTGATCTTGTTAGAGAAAGACTAGAAACCACGGAAATTAGTCTAGAAGAACTTTCTTTAGCAGGATTACATGAACATATAGTCACAACCCTACAGAAAGAATGTCTAAGAAGACAGACGAACAAATCTGTTAAAAAGCAATTAGGATTTGACTCAAGTATTTGTGATACTTTTGCTGAAACATATCACTTTGGTTGTCAGAAACATAATAAAAAGAAAGACTCATGTAAGAGAGATTGTGGTTGTTTTAAATGCTCTAGGAAAAACAAATCCAGTTCTTTTACAAAAAAGTTTCCTAGAAGATTTAGTAAAAACACCCAAGGACCTAGAAAAGCCTATTTTAAATGCAGGTCAAGACCAACTCAAGCAAGAAAAACCACTTGCTTTATCTATAAAAATCCTGGCCACTGGGCTTCTCAGTGTCCTCTGTGTCAGAAAACCAAATTTCAAACGAAGATAATGGATCTCTTCCAAACAAGATATGATCCTGCCGAATGGGAAATGGTTTCTGAACGTTCAGATGGTGAATTTATATCACTAACTGAGACTGATGAATCTGATACTCCCACTATTGACTACCAGTCTGATACTGATCAATCACAAATCACCAATACTATGAATTTCCTGGACATTAAAATGATGTCAACCTTTTCAGACCTCCCCTCTCTTCTTCATCAGAGGTCTGTCTTAGAACACAAACTAAATAGGTTAACCCCTGGATAGTTTGAACTCTCCAAAAGATACCAGGCTCAGATTTCTCTTCTCTCTTCTCAAATTGCCAGACACCAGCAACCAAGCATGGTGAATATTCAGGATTACAGACCAAAAGATTTTGATTTCACTTCATCTAAACCTAAAGGCAAGAAGGTAGAGAACTCTCTGAAAGAAATAAGAGAATAAGAACAAGAAGAAGATTCTCTAGACAAAACTATCCAACATCTAGAAGAATCAATAAAAGAAAAAGAAAATGTAATGGTTGAGCTATGGAAAAATATCAAAATGGAAAAGGAAGAACTAAACTTTCTCAAAAATAAAAGAGATGAACAATGGCACAGAGAAATCTTTGGTCATGACACAGAAATTGAGGCTAGTGAGTCTAGACAAATTAATGGTTTTGAAGATAGACTAGTAATTTATGTGGATACAAAAGTCTCAGGATATTTGCAGTATACATTGGATGCACAGCTTGATACAGGTGCTATGAACTGATGTGCAAAATATGGAGCAATACCATCCTATTATTGGCAGCCTATTGACATTGCTTTCAGAGCAGTGAATAAGACTGAGATTAGAATTCAGTCTTTTACCCCTAACTTTCCAATCATCATACAAAGAGCCAAGGTAGCTGTCAATCTCTATTGCTTTGACACTGGAGCATATATCTTGCTTGGACAAGATTTTGTAAATAGATGTTTTCCATTTACAATAGGAACTAATTTTGTACAAATTACAATTTTGGGAAAATCTATAACAGTCCCTAGTAAGCCCTCCTATGAATCAAAGATTGCAGTAAAGAAATCTCTCCCACAGATAGAAGATACTGCTGAGAAATTAGTCCGGATCCAGAAGATAATAAACAATGCAGAAAGACATGGATTAGAAGCAATTAAGGATGTTAAAGAAAAGATAGAAAAAGACTGTACATCAGATCATCCTAATGCTTTCTGGACAAGGGAACAATATTTTGTCAGTCTTCCCTATAGAGAAGATTATGTTGTGAAACCACAAAAGGCCTCATCCAACCATATGTCTCCCAGAGAAATTGAATATTGCCAGCAGGAGATAAAAGAACTCCTAGAGAGAAAGCTAATAGAACCAAGCAGAAGCCCTTGGGCTTGCCCAACATTTTATGTGAATAAACATAGCGAACAGAAACGAGGAAAGCCTAGAATGGTTATAAATTACAGAGCTTTAAATGAAGCTCTACTTCCTATAATATTTCCTCTCCCTTCTAAAGAATTTATTTTCTCTAAGATTGGTAAATGCAACATCTTCAATAAGTTTGATCTAAAGAGTGGATTTTGGCAAATAGGGATAGTTCCTAAAGATAGGTACAAAACAACTTTCGTTGTACCTAATGGACAATACCAATGGAGAGTCATGCCCTTCGGACTGAAAAATGCACCCTCGGAATTCCAGAAAAGGATGGACGGTATCTTTAAACATTTGAATTTTGTCATTGTATATATAGATGGTCTTCTTGTTTGTTCTTATGATACTAAATCTCATGTACAACATTTGAAGACAATATATGATCTATTGTTCTGTCATGGTTTGGTTTTGAGCAAGTCTAAGCTTTGTTGGGCTCAGACAAGAATTGAATATTTAGGACTTATTCTTTCCAAGGGAGCAGTTGAGTTACAAGAACATGTGCTGAAGAAACTCTCTGAATTTCCAGATGAGATTCTGGATCAAAAGCAGTTGCAAAGATTCCTAGGTTGTCTAAATTACATTAGACAGTTCTATGAAAACTAGGCTAAAGATGTAAGGATACTTCAAAAGCGCCTGAGTAAGGTAATACCTTGGAATAATAATATGACAACAACTATTCAAGTAATAAAACATAAAATCCAGAACCTGCCAAAGTTATATCTTCCATATATTTCATTACAGCTCATCATAGAGACAGATGCTTCTAATGATACGTGGGAAGATGTATTGCTCTAGAAGAATGGACCAAAGCTGGAAGAAGTCTGTATATATGCTTCTGGATGTTTCAGTGAGACAAAATCAAAATATCCTTCATCCCATAAAGAAATATTAGCTATAAAAAATGGGATTAAGAAGTTTAGATTGTTTTTAAAACCTGTTCATTTTATTGTCAGAACTGATTTAAAGCATATGAAAGGCATGTTGACTAATCAGAGACTTCTGGAACAGGGCAATAATAGAGTTCTCAGATGGAGCTTATGGCTGGATGGATTTGACTTTGACACCCATTATAAGCCAGGGAAAGATAATTGCATAGCTGATCTGCTCACCAGAGAAGCTAAAGATAAAACCATAAAATGGCTTCATCCTCCTTAAGCATACCAGATGCTCCACCAGGATTCAAATGGATCCTTGTAGGTAATAATTGTAAATATTGTTATTGTTTCGAGTGTCTAGAGTGTTGCATAAAGTCTAGTGCAGCATGTATAAATATTTTGAATAGCTGGGCACAATCAAAGAATCATCTAAGATCTTTTATAAGTTATTTCAAAACAAGTCAGAACATAACTAGAGGAATAATCACTAGAGGTCCTTTCCAAGGACAAGTGTATATTTATATCTATACTCCAGATATCTCATATGAAGACTATTGTGCAATAATGTCTCAGACCAAGTTTGATGGCTCTTGTTGGATACTCTTTGATTGTTCAACATTCAGAGATTATCTATATTGGTGGTCTGGTTGGTTGTATTTATTACTATGGACCTATTGTCCTAGAGACATATCATATGCCTAAAATGGAGATCGTATGCAAAAGTTACGACCTCGGGAAGTTGATGTACTGACTTACCCAAACAGGGCCCACATGACTTTTGGCGCTTCATCTCCTAGGGTTAGGTTTTTGGATGTTTAGGGTTTTTGAAACTCCTGTTTATTGTAAAAAGGCCTTGAGAGCCTTATTGTAATCATCTTCTTGCAAATGAGCACAGTCGTCACATCTCTTCTCAGAGATAAGCTACCACCATTCCAACAAGCTTGTTTTCCACTGCATTTTACAGTTTCAGCTTATTTCCTTATTGAATAGAAAACCAGTTTTACTGTATCTCTGTTATTCTGTGTTAAGCATTTGGTAATGATCTTTAGTCATTTCGTTCTGCTCATAAAATCCATATCAATGGTATCAGAGCGGTCTGCTCCTTGTCGTCTTAATGCATGTCCCCAACGAGGTCGGAGTACAAATATTTGGGTCTCGATCTTGTTTCTCTTGAGGAAAAAATCTCTCGCACACCCAAGCGACCTCTCATGGAAGGAGAAAAGAAAGATGACTGGACATGAGATCCTTTCAAACTGTTGATTGAGGAAGCCCTCACACAACAGAGGAACGAGATGATGGATAATTTTGTGAAAATTCTTCGGTGACTACCAATAGGTGACACATCTTCTTCGAGCGAAGGCACCGCCCCCTTCAAGGTATAAATAAACTTCGATATTCCTATATTTGAAGGTCAGATAGACGTAGATGTTGTAGACAAGTGGTTGAATCTACTAGAAGGGTATTTCTCTGTCCATAACTTTTTGAATAGAGAAAAGATTACTTTTGCGCTCCTCAAAGTTGTTCCCCATGTCAAAGATTGGTGGGAAACTTTCTATGAGAAAAAGGAAACAGAGGAACCTTCATTATTTACGGTCACGGCCACCTAGGAATCCTTCAGGGATGTTATTAAGGAATAATACTACCTTTTTGGAAGTTATGACGACTTGTATACCAAATGGACCACATTGCGGCAAGAAAGAGACCAAGCAGTGCCAGATTTCACAAATATGTTCCATACCTTGCGCACCAAGTTGGGTATCAAAGATTCAGAGAGACATCTGGTGCTCAAGTATCGCGGTGCTCTGCATAGATACATCCAGACTGAAATGGAATTTCTGGAAATCTCATCCTTGGGCACAGCCTACCGATATGCTGTCAAAATTGAGCAGAAGCTCAAACAAAAGACCCGACAATTTGGGTCGGGGAACCCCTCACAACAAAATCCAGGAAAGGGCGGCCCCAACCCACAGAACAAAGGATAGAGCAAAGATGCATAGTATAAGGACAACCAGTCCAAGATGCAAGCAAAGAAGGACATCGGAAAAACAAAGAAAGATACCGGGAAGTGGTGTGACTTCCATAAGAGCCCTTGGCATAACACTGCTAACTGTCACTCAAAGAAGATGCTGGTGGCTGAAGTAAAAGCCTCGGAATCAGATGCGGGTTCTGACTCTGAGTCAGAACTAGAAAGGGGAAGACGGATCATTGACGTGGAACCCAGTGCCACCGTTGCTACCACCAAGCTCCAGCATGGTGACCTAGACGAGCCAGAAGAAGGAGAGCGCCTCTTCCATTCCCAGATGTGGGTAAAAGGCACCTCACTTCACTTCATTGTTGATAGTGGTAGCTAGAAGAACCTCATCTCAGCAGAGGTCGTCAAGCGGCTGGCCCTGCCGACAACGTTGCACCCAAAACCCTACACCATTGGATGGCTCTGCCAAGGAAGCGATCTCCGCATCAACCAACAGTGTCGACTGTCGTACGACATCAATCCCTTCAAAGATGAGGTATTGTGTGATGTTGCTCCTCTCGAAGTTTGTGATATTCTTTTGGGCCAACCTTATTTATGGAAACGTCATGTTGTATATGAGTCTAGGCCTCGTAGTGTTATTATTACTTTGAATAGGAAATTGTACAGGATACCCGAGGCTGTCCCACCTAGTGCTATTTCCTTGATCTCTGCTAAGAAATGCAGGAAGGTCATCTCTCAAACGAGGAAGTTTGTCTTCTTCGTGATCTGCTCTCAGAATGAGAGAAAAATCACAGCCACATCTAGGGTCTCTGCGGCTGACCTCTCCACATAGCAGAAGCAAGTAGATAAGGTCATGGAAGAATACTCAGATATCTTCTCCTCGCCTACCGGGGTACCTCTGCACTACCAGGTCAAGCACCCCATCGATCTGACCCCCGACGCACCGCTGCCCAATGGGCCATTCTATCGTCGCTCTCTGTTAGAGAATGAGGAGATCAAGCGACAGATCCAAGAATTGTTCCACAAGGGGCACATCCGTCCTAGCTCATCACCTTGCGGGAGCCCAATCATGTTGGTACAGAAGAAAGATGGAACCTAGTGACTTTGCATTGAATATCGGCCTCTGAATAAAATCACAGTCAGAAACCGGTACCCGATTCCCCGAATCGACGACCTCATTGATCAACTCATGGGGGCCAAATACTTCAGTAAGATTGATCTAAATTCTGGCTAACACCAGGTCCTGATAGAACAACAGATGTATGGAAGACCGCCTTCAAGTCAAAGGAAGGCCTTTTTGAATGGTTGGTCATGCCCTTTGGTCTGACAAATGCTCCAGCCAATTTCATGAGGATGATGGATGATATCCTACGACCATTCACCAATAGTTTTGTAGTGGTGTATCTTAATGACATTCTCATTTACAGCAAGACTTGGGCCGAACACTTGCAGCATATTCAGCAGGTTATGCACACCCTGTGACAACACAAGCTATATGCCAACTTGGAAAAATGCTCCTTCGGCATGGACAGGGTCCATTACCTAGGCTACATCATTGATCAACATGGTGTGCATGTGGATCCAACCAAGATCCAAGTCATCCATGACTGGCCAGCCCCAACCACACTCACGGAGCTTCGGAGCTTCTTGGGCCTTGCCAATTTCTACCGCAGGTTTGTGTTGGGATTCTCCCATATTGCATGGGCCCTCAGCCAAATAACCAGGGATGGTGGTAAGGAAAAATTTGCATGGGGCCAACCCCAACAACAAGCATTCGATGATTTGAAGCAACGCTTATGCTTAGCCCCAGTACTTTCACTACCAGACCTGCAACAACCCTTTGATATTGAGACTGATGCTTCAGACTATGTTGTGGGTGTCGTTCTCATGCAGCACGGCCACCCTGTGGCCTATCATAGTGTGACACTATCAGATAATGTCCGTAAGTACCCTACTTACGACAAAGAAATGTACTCCATTGTGCAAGCTTGCCGCCAATGGAGACATTACATTCTTGGGAGGGAGATAGTCATCCACACTGATCATAAGCCACTGCAGTTCATGCAGACACAAGGAAAATTGCAGAATAACCGCCATCAAAAGTGGTCCACATACTTGCAGCAATTCCACCTCAACATCAAGTATAAAATAGGAAACACCAACCGTGTCGCTGATTGCCTCAACAGACCACCAGTCGCGGCACTCACCATAGTGATAGACTCATATGGCCATGAGACCTCTGGATGGCCCCAACTCTATGAGATAGACCCAGACTTCACCACCACCTACCAAATGTTGGGTGCAAAGGCAGTTGTCGATAATTTCCATCTTCAGGATGGGTTGTTGTGTTGTCTGGGCCATATATGTGTTCCCTCAAGTGAGCAAGCGAAGCTGATCTAGGAAGCCCACTATAGCCGGGTGGCAGGACACTTCGGTGTAAAACATTTCTACTGGCCGAAACTTCGACAGGAGGTCATCAAGTATATCAAGTCTTGCACTGCTTGCACTATTGCCAAACCAACCACTAAGAAATAGGGCCTGTACACCCCTCTTCCTACTCCTGAAAGACCATGGGAATCCATCTCAATGGACTACATGCCAGGCCTCCCATCCACCAAGCGGGGAAATGACTATGTTTTTGTGGTTGTCAATCACTTTTCTAAGATGGTGATTCTGGTTGCTTGCAATAAGAGCATCACAGCAGAAGCCATTGCCAAGCTCTTCTTTGAATGAGTCTGGGTACATTTTGGAATCCCACAAACCATTGTCTCAGATCGAGACAGTTGATTTCTCAGCACATTCTGGTCGAGCCTCTGGTCACTGCTGGACACCAAGCTCACCAAATCCACGGCCTTCCACCCCCAGACAGATGGCCAAACCAAGGTCGTAAATCGAATGATCATGCATATCCTACGCATGTATAATTCCAAGCACCCTCGCACATGGGATGAGAGTCTTCCCTATGTCTAGCATAGCTACAACCAAGCCCTGCATAGCTCAACCGACCACAACCCCTTTCAGGTGGGGTTGGGATTCCAACCATTGGGTCCCATAGATGTTGCACTTCCCCTTGCGGTCACCTCGACTGACTCCTCTCCTACTCCAACTGAGGCTAACAAAGCCACCCGATTCATTGAGAGGATCCATCACATCCGCCAACAGGTTCAGGATATCCTACAGAAGTCTAATGACAAGTACAAGTAGCTCCATGATCAACATCGGGTTCCACATAAGTTTCAGGTGGGCGACAAAGTTTGGTTGCACTTGCAGAAAGAACGCCTTACAGGACCCCATCGGAAGCTTCTCCCACTCCGATATGGGTCGTACACCATCACCAAGGCTATGGGGGATAATGATTTTGCGCTCAACATTCCTCCTTTCCTTGGCCTGCACCCAATGTTCAACGTGGACCTCCTTCGGCCTTATTTCCCACCATTATTGGACACCTTAGATGTAGCAGAACAACTGACACCAACAAAGCACAACCCCGACTGCATACAACAGGCATCCAGTGATCAGATTGTGGACACACAGATCAAGGGCACTCGACAACAAAGGATCCATCTTTATCGAGTCGTCAAAGCAGGGCAACTCCTGCACCAAGGCAAGTGGCTCACCCGGGGCCAAATTCAGCAGAAATTTCCTCATCTGATGGGGGAACTCAACGCAATGGAGAACATTGCTTCCTAAGGATGGAGGATTGATCCAGGTGGATATCGGTGGCCACCCACCTTTCCCAGCTGGCTCAAAACATCTTTCTAGCAATTTTGATAATTTACTATTTTTAGCAGTTTTTCGGGTCTTGAAATTCCAGAGCCTTTTTGAGGCCCTAAACGACATTTTTTGGGGTATGTTGCAGTGAAAATGTTGTAGTCCTCAGATATATCTTTCCAATGGGCTATCATACACCTAAAACGGATATCGTATGCAAAAGTTACGACCCCGGGAAGTTGATGTACTGACTTACCCAAACGGGGCCCACATGACTTTTGGCGCTTCATCTCCTAAGGTTAGGTTTTTGGATGTTTAGGATTTTTGAAACTCCTGTTTATTGTAAAAAGTACTTGAGAGCCTCATTGTAATCATCTTCTTGTGAATGAGCGCAACCGTCACATCTCTTCTCAGAGATAAGCCGCCACCATTCCAGCAAGCTTGTTTTCCGCTGCATTTTACAGTTTCGGCCTATTTCCTTATTGAATAGAAAACCAGTTTTACTGTATCTCTGTTATTCTGTGTTAAGAATTTGGTAATAATATGTAGTCATTTCATTCTTCTCATAAAATCCAGATCAGGGTGGGAGATAAGGATTAATTGACAATTTATATGGAGAAGGGTCGAATCACCCTTGCTCATTTCTTCCATGTAGAATCTCTTCTTATGTGGTCCAAGAAACCTTAAGGGTAGAATTTAAGTGGAAAAGTATCAATCGACATTTCTCCATTTGTCTCACAACAACAAAAATTTTATACAGATGAGGGTGAAGGATTTAGTGAAAATTTATATGGATAAGGGTCCATTAACCCTTCCTAATTATTTATCTTTCTAATCTACACTTCCAATGGTTGAAAAAACATTGAAATTATAAATTATTTGGAGAAGCATTGGCTTAGATTATCTCTTTCTGTTACAAATCAAAAATCTTATTTGAATGGGGAGAACTCTTTTAGTTTAAACTTATATGGGGAGGGGTTGAACAACCCTTCCCTATTTTTCTCCTGATGAGAAATCTCTTCTTTATATGGGAGAGAATGATATAGTGACAATACATATAGATAATGACCATCGGGCCTCAACCCTTCCCCTTTCTTCTCTCGATGGAAAAACTCTTCTTTGTGTAGGAGAGAATGATACAGTGATAGTGTATATGGAGAAGGGCCAACAAACCCTTTGTCATTCCTTGCATAAATAATGTCTTCTTACATGGTCAGGGAAAACATTGAAGATATAAATTATGTGGAGAACTATCAGTTGACCATTCTCCATTCATATCCAAAGATGAATACTCTTCTATGAGTGAGAGTGAAGGACTTAGTGAAACGTTATATGGAAAAGGGTAAATTGACCCTTATTCAATATTCAAGTTTTAAAACTATAGTTCTCTAGTATGACAAAACGTGAAATTAGAAAAAAAAAATTAGGAGAAGGGTTTGCCAACCTTTTATTTTTTTGCTAGAAATGGAAAGTCTTTGATGACTATTTTAGGAAATTAGTTGTGTAAAATGGGTTTATCCACAACAATACGTTGGATTCTTACCGATAGAGAATAATAGATTACTCTACTTATTTATGTGAGTAAATTAATTCAATAATGATGAAAATCTAAGGAAAGAGAATGAAACACTCGTTAGGGTTTTCTTATTTCTTCATTCAGATTGTCAAGCTACAAATTGGATCTTTGACACCTAGCTCTTTTTATCACTTGCACACATTCAAACAATGATATACCTTACTTATTACTTTGGCACAATTTCATATAATGAAGGTAAATTGAAATGACATTAATCAACTAAGAACATGATAACAATTTTACTAATGTAATTATAGAAATGCATGAAGATTTAAACACAATATCAATCAAAATTTTGGGGGAAGGTGTGTGTGTGTGTACACACACACAGATCATTTTGAGGGTACCTATGGTTTTCTCTCTAACAATCATAGTTACCAACTTAATGAGAAATTTGACCTCAAAACGAGAACTTTAGCCCAAAAATCCTATATTTGTTTTGGTTAAAAACACCAAAATCAATCCTCGAATAAAAAAGTGGCGCTACCAGTAGCACCCTTTTTATGGGGGTGGATAAAATTCTGACATGTTTGAAATTGCGGCCTTGATGAAAACCTTAAAATTGACCCTCAAATCGAAAAGTGATGTTACCAATAGCACCTATTCTTTTTTGGTGTTAAAATTAAGACTTAATTGAAACTGTGGCCTTGACAACTAGTACTATCACAGACAAAAACTCAAAATTGGATCCTAAATCACTACTTGAAAATTTATATATTAATTATTATTTTTTTAATTTGCATTAAAAAATAGAACTCCACAGACAAGTCTTGTTTTAAAAAAATGAAAAAGGCCCATTTAAAAACGAAAAAAGGTAAAATAAAAAAAAAAAACTTATAATTTTTTTTAAAAGAACCTAAACACACACAAAAGACATAAAAAAAAAAAAAACCAAAACCTCCAAAAACAATTAAAAAAAAATACATTGAATTACACAAGTTAAAAAATATAATTAAAAACTAAATTAAAACAAAAATAATTTAAATACAAATAAAAAAAGACAATTTTAAAAATTCACAAAAAAAAATAAATTTTTTTTAAAGAAATTTAAATACAAAACAATTTTTAAAAAACAATTAAAAAAACACGAAAACAAATCAAATTAGAAAAAGCAATTAAAAAATAAAATAAATAATAAATTGATTATGATGATGATGACTAATGTCCGCTAAGACTGAATTGGTCTATCAGACCTTAAGAGGGTAAGTGATTACTTGTGATTCTTTAGAATTTTGTTTTTCTACTCGAAAAGCATTAAGAGAAGCTTTCCAAGATCACCATAGTTTTGTTGAGTTAAGAGGTTAGGAAGGTTGGTATTGTGACACATATTTTGAAAATGAGATCTAATCTGGGTATAGGCTGGACAATCTAAGAGAAAGTGTTTTTCATATTCAACCATCTTAGTGTCACAAATGTGACACACTCTTTCATCCCATGGTGTTTTAAGAATTGACCAATGCCCAGTTTCACTATGGAGCTCGTGAGAATTTGTTCTTATCTTAGCAGTGTTTGTTTTTTCTTTACACTCATCAAAACAGATAGATAATTTTGATCTTCTAGATTATGGTTGATTACATCCTTATAATACATTAACTTTCTTTTTTCCTCTAACTCTTTATCACACTACATTTCCTCCTTAAATTTTGATTTGATGATATTTTTAAAAGTATTTTTATTCTGCAAAATGGTGTCTTCCATGATTCCCCAATAGTTTAGCCAAGATTGAGCATCTTTATGCCATCCTCGCTTGAGTTAATGGTGGTTACGACTCGATTTTGAAGAAAATTTAGGAAGCACATTATCTTCCATGTTGTTGAACTTCTTCTTATACATTAGGTATCTAGTCATATCCGTACTCTTAATGGGGGATAGGCTTGTTTCTAAGAGGAGGATGGGATAGGGAGTATTTCCTTTAATTTTGATATTATAGGTTATAAAATTCTTTTGTATTTTCTCTATCTTTCTCCAGGATTCACGAGAGATACTACAACCCTAGACTTCACATCCATAAATAATAACATGTGTAACGAGAGTCTCAAAGAGGAGTTTATTCTTATCCCAAATCCAAAGAACAACTGAATTACAATTGTTTTCAAGCCCATAATAAGCTTTCCATTCCCCAAAAATCCTTTTCTCAATGCTATAATTCCAGTTGAGCTTGTGGTGAATATCAATTCCAATATATTTTAATGAAATCACTTCCTCCAATTTGTTGTTGTCATATATGAAGGTATCATAAGTGATTTTATTGGATTTAATAATCATGACCTTAGTCTTATCAATATTAACAATCATACCCATATTGGAGAAAAAATCATTGAGGATTCTTAGTTGGTTTTCAATATCATGGGGACTCCTTTCTATAAGAACGATAACATCAACATAAAGAAGAATATTGATGACTATACCAGTGAGAGTAGGGCTGACACAACCTACTTTTTCCAAATAATCTTCTAACTTGTCAATGTATATGCCAAAAAGGGTAGGGGACAAGGGACAACCTTGTTTGACTCCAATATTGCAGTTAATCTCTTTCGACCAGCCCTTAGTGTTTTTAAACTTAGGAATAACATTCTCATACATCCTTATTGCAACAACCCTCAACTTGAGAGGAACTTTTATCTCTTCCAACCTATTCCAAAGGTTTTTCCTAGGAACCATGTCAAAAGCTTTTTTAAAGTCAACGAAACAACAAAAAAGAATTTTTTTGTATTGCGGAACTCCTCTGCAATGATCCTAAAGGTAACAAGATGGTCCACAGTTGAATGATATCTCCTAAACCCGGCCTGGCCTTTATCTCTTTTACCGTGACTTTTTAGCAAAAGGCTAATCTTATTTTCCAAAATATATCCATAAATCTTGGCTAAATCGGGCTAATCATAATGGTCCTATAATTAGAGGGAATGTTTATGTCCCCATTTTTAAAAATAGGAACAATTAAAAAAAGAAATATTGAAAAACGAATTAAAAAAAAATAAAAACCAAATTGTGAGAGGGGGATTCTTGGAATCCCTCTCTCCCCCAATTTGGTTTTAAATTTGATTTTTTGCTACGATGGTACCATCTAACAAGGTCACTATTTCAATTAATTCCTAATTTTAATGCAAAAAAAAAAAACAAGCGGTAATGGTAGCATCACTTTTTTATTCAAGGGTCAATTTTAAGATTTTAAGGTTTTTGTCAAGGTCATGATTTCAAACAAGTCACAATTTTAACCATCCCCCCAAAAAGGGTGCTATTGGTAGTGTTACTTTTTTATTCGAGTGTAAAAATAGTCACTAAATGTGACCTCTAAAAAAATGAGAACACTGGAGAGTTCTTGTTAAGTTGGTAACTTTGTTCAAAGCATGAGTGCCCATTAGTTAATATACAATCGAGCATGTGTGCTCATTAATTAATATACAATAGAGCATGAGTACATTGAAGGATTGTCTAGAAGAGGCCCTAGAAGGCTCAAAGTGATAAAGGTCGATGCACATAATGATTTCTCTAGGCTAGATCAATGGCTTAGGTCATGCATGTCCAAATAAAGTTATAATAGATTCCCCCTAATGTGTGATGGTAGAAGAGAAACTGATGGCCAAAATAGGTTATGAATAAAGTGAAGAGTTTGACAAAAAATCAAGGAGTTTTATGGACCTAAGATTAGAGAGTCTCCTACAAGCAAAAACATGGTATTTGAGAACTCTCTTCCTTGAGTTGAGCATAGACATTAGGTGGAAAACAAGCATGGCCACCTAAGAATTAGTGTGGTATTGTAAGTAACTTAAGTGGTCTCATTAACGAGGGATGCCACCCAATCCTAAGGTCTTCAACCAATATCCTTTGCAATGTATGAATTTTCACCATGAGAATAAATGTATCAAATTTGAAAATGGGAAAAATCTTTTGGTCATCAATCATTGATGTATATCATTGTCATAGTACAAAGTAAATAGGGTACAAAGTAAATAGTACATAGTACATTACAAAGATAATGGGTATAAAGTACATAGTACATCCTAATAAGTGTGAATAGATGTGTTGATGTCTAACACTTAATAGAATCAATCAATCGAGGCGCATTGAATAAATTCCATTGTCAAGTGTGATGGAACCTGCCACTAATGACTACAAGCCTCATGGTACTAATAAGTTGTTTGGATATTTATCATTCCTAGAGTAATTTAGTTGAATTATATAGGAAGATATCTATCAGAAAGAGGGCCATAATGATTCTCACATCAACTGACATGAGGTAAGGTAATGAATTGATCATTGATTTGATGTCTTGGATAGTAAATATGAGAAAAATAACCACCGAGTACAATTTTTTTTATGCACTAGAGAAACATATCACAAAAGAAAGATCATCTAATCAACAACTATTAAGGAAAGTCATTTATAGAGCCAAGGTATTCCACCATTGATGAAAATGGAACTCAAGTTACAACATGAATCCTTCCATGTGATGAGATGTCTTGATGTCGAACGTAGGGGAAATTTCTCATTCGGAAACCATGAATGAATTTTATTTGTTGAATAAAAGGAAGACTACCAATAATGAAAGTAAATCCCAAGGTGTATCTCCCAAAGGATGATGTCATGGAGTCGAGGAGGGTGGAGGACACAACAATGAAAGGGATGAAGATGATGGAGGGGGAGGAAGGGAGGGAGTTGTGTAGATGGAGGAGAAGGCATGGAGTGGGGAAGTGGAGTAGAAGGGAGGATGGGGTGGTGGAGAGGGAGGAGGGGAGGAGGTGGAGGAGAAGAGAGGGCATGGTGGTGGATATAGAAGGTGGGATGGCGTAGAGGAGAAGAGAGGAGAGGGTATGGATTAGGGAAGTGGAGGAGGTAGAGGAGAAGGGAAAAGACCAGCAACATGGAGTGGAGGAGGGAAACTGATGGTGAAAATGATTTAGGAAGGGAAGTTGATGCAATGGTGGAATGAATGGAGATGATGGTGGAGGGATGACACTAAAGGAGTAATGATATTCCCTCCTCCACCATTTGCATCCATTTTTTCACTAATATCGACCACCATCATACACTCCCTACCACATTTTCCTCCTTCACCATGATTTCCTCCTCCTCTCCACCACCCTCCTCCCTTCTCTTCCACCTTGCATGCTACCCTCTCTCTCCACTATCCCTAATTCTCTACCTCCCCACTCCTCCCTCTTCCCCCACCTCCAAATTTCCCCCCTCTCTACTCCTTCCTCCTCTACATCCACACTCCTCCCTCCTCCCCCACCACCAACTTTTCTGCCTCTCCACTCCTCCTTTCCTCCTCTACCTCCCCACTCCTTCCTCCTCCTATACCTCCCATTCTCCGCTCGTCCCTCCTCCTTCATCTCCCCACTATGCCCCTCTCCACCACTCTCACCTCCCCACCTACCCTATCCACCACCTTCTTTACCATCATTTCACCTGCCCTCTCCCTTCTACCTTCCACCTCAACCTATCTCTTCTTCTCTCCACTCCACCCACCCTCCCTTGCATCCACAACCTACCATTTGTGATAAGATTGGAGAATTATATTGATGATAAAAGAGGAATGATCATCCCCTCCTCCATTGTCCTCCTCCCTTGGTGAAGGTATTCAATTTTTTTTGGATATGCTGGTATTTATTTTTATTTTTATTTTTTAATGTTTTTAAAATAAAAATATTGAAAGAAAGATAAAATATAATAAATTGACGAAATTAGAAGAGGGGAAGTTGACTTTAATTGAGTCACTAATACTTCACTCCTCATCCTCTTCCGTGGTTTCAAGAAAGCTACCCATCAAGACTTCTATAGTTATGTGTCCATTAAAATTGTATTTAAATGAAATATTTCTGAATAATATAGTTACTAACTTATTGACGTTGAATGCAAGAGAAATAAAATAAAAATAAAAAAATTCTAGTAATGCTTGAATTATTCTCTATCAATACATCACCATTAAATCACCATGATTTGTAATTAATGGAAGTAGATAGAATTTTTTTTATAATTAAATTGAAATTATAAATTATTTGGAGAAGCATTGGCTTAGATTATCTCTTTCCATTACAAACCAAAAATCTTATTTGAGTGGGGAGAACTCCTTTAGTTTAAACTTATATGGGGACGGCTACCTATTTTTCTCCTGATGAGAAATCTCTTCTTTATATGGGAGAGAATGATATAATGACAATGAATATAAATAATGATCATCAGAACTCAACCCTTCCCCTTTCTTCTTTTAATGGAAAAGCTCTTCTTTGTGTAGGAGAGAATGAATATAAAGAATGAATATAAATAATGACCATCAGAACTTAACCCTTCCCTTCCCCTTTCTTCTTTTGATGGAAAAGCTCTTCTTTGTGTAAGAGAGAATGATATAGTTATAGTGTATAGGGAGAAGGGTCAACAAACCTTGTTCCTTGCATAAATAATATCTTCTTACATGGTCAAGTCTTTGTGTAAGAGAGAATAATATAGTTATAGTGTATCGAGAGAAGGGTCAACAAACCCTTCCTTGTTCCTTGCATAAATAATATCTTCTTACATGGTTAAGGAAAACATTGAAGATATAAATTATGTGGAGAACTATCGATCGACCATTCTCCATTCATATCCAAATATGAATACTCGTCTATAAATGAGAGTGAAGGATTTAGTAAAACATTATATTATTGACCCTTCTTCAATATTCAAATTGACCCTTCTTCAATATTCAAATTTTAAATTTATAGTTGACCCTTCTTCGATATTCAAATTTTAAATCTATAGTATGGAAAAACAAAAACATGAAATTAGAAAAAAATGAAGAGAAGGGTTTGCCAACCCTTTCTTTTTCTGCTAGAAATGGAAATTCTTTGATGACTATTTAGGAAATTAGTTATGTATATTGGGTTTATCCCTAGCAATACGTTGGATCCTTATCGATAGAGAATGATATATTACTCTAGTTATTTCTGTGAGTAAATTAATGCAATAATGATGAAAATCCAAGGAAAGAGAATGAAACACTCGTTAGGGTTTTAAAGCTATCATTGAAGAGGATTTAAAACTCTTCATTAATGAGTTAGAGAGCATTGAGGTCGTTTATAAGGTGACAACTGTGGGTGTCATGGAACCTTCGAGACTGGAAGGTTCTGGACATTGCCCATGGTTTACCCAAATCGAAGAACAAAAAGATAATTTAAAAAACACACAAAAAAAATCAAATAATTTTTTTTTTTTTGTTTGTT